>JABFOV010004017.1:0-10089 GCA_022817685.1 Aradophagus sp. ZL-2020 | reverse complement strand
GTAAAAACGAAATCTTTTTTATTGTTGATATTGATATGCATCAGGGCAATATTTGGAATTGAAGGTAATTATAAATTCAAGTATTAATCATCACAGTATATATATATATATATATATATATATATATATTGTAAAGTTTTAAACATGAGTAACAGACACACGAGCGCAATAAATAAAAACAATGAATAAACGGACTGTTGTTGCGTGTATCTCGTAAAAATGATTGAATGCAGCTTATAAATCGCCTGATATAAATGACCGATGCATTTGTGATTTCTCCAATGAGTAAATTCAAAGTAAACAAGTGCTCGACGAAATAAAACGACGAGATGAAGTCACGTCGGCTCATAAAGATTGAACAATTAATACGCATTAATTTTAGACAATCGAAATCGTCAATTAACACTTGAATATAATTAATAAACTAATGAACTATATCTCGAATGATCAAAAATTGTGTTAATGCAACAAAAGAATGCAGTCGCGAAAGCGAGAAAATTGTTTTCATCGTAACGATGCATTCAGTTTCCTAGTGGCTTCGGTTGACTCAAGTACAGATTTCATTTATCGGAAAATAAAGTAACTATTTTTTGTAATTGTTAAAATACTCTGTGGATTCTACTTTTAAAGTCATTTTTATCAACAGAACTTAAAAAAAAGCCAATAAAAAAATTTGAATTTGAGAATTTTTTATTTGCTCCTAAGATATCTTTTAATAAATTATTTATTGTGTGTATCTTTTTGATTGATTTTTTATAATAAATGAAATGAACGTGCGGTTTTATATTTCGCTTTTACCACTGTTACTGGGATTTCCCAACTGCTGCGCATCGAACGATGCAATCGTTTTTACCGGGGATACTTCTTTATACGAAGGTTTCATAGATTTTGCATTTAATTAATACGTTAATATTGCACCGAGATTATCAGTGATGTGACGTTAAATTGCAGGAAGTGAATGCACGACTGAAGGCCGGAAAGGCATTTGCAGAATAATCGATGATTGTCCTCGAACATTGTTGAAACTGTCTCAAGGTGTATTGCCTCAAACGTGTGGTTTTAATGACACCGAACCCATCGTATGCTGCGTCGACGATCCATCCGACGGTTTACCACTGTTCATTCTTGGCAAAGTAGAAACGCAGCTGAAGAAGAAAAATGAGACCGAATTTAAGGAACTGATAAATTCAATATTCGCTAATTATAGTCATCCAGGTGAAACTTCATTAAAATTATAAAACATATATATATTATTTTATATATGAAAAGATGAACATGGCAATTTTACTGTTTCACGTTGAATAATATTTATGATATTGTATTCTAATTAATTTCAACTAAAAAAATTATGTTCAATTCAAAATTGAGCTTTTATTTTTAGAAATCAACTTAACAAAAGAAGATATCAGATTCTCAACAGCAAATGACGAAATCGAACCAATACCAATCGGAGCAAGAGCTACAAAAAGTTTGTTCAAGATAATTTCAAAGATAAATAAATTATAATAATTTCGATATATTTATAAAATAAAAAATCTCTTCTTTGGGAGGTGTGTAGAATAATTTCATCAACTTTTTTCCAGTGTGTTTTCAATATCGAGGAGTCGCTTGTCGAAGACCAAAACCCGCAAAATCGAATTCCAAGAAAACAAGTTTTTCATTAGCAGTGGACGAATCAAACGTTCCTGAAAGTCAAAATTCAGACAGTGGAGGTACGTTTTTATTAGCGATAGAAGAGTCGGACGTACCTGAAATTCCAAATTCAAATAGCGGGGGAAGTTTTTCGTTGGCGGTGGATGATTCTGAAATTCCTAAAAACAGAAATTCAAGAAGCAAAGGAGGAATTTTTTCATTGGCAGTTGAAGAGTCGGGCGTTGCTGAAACCCCAAATTCAACATCCAGCGGAGGAAATTTTTCATTAGGAATAGATGACTCGGATGATTCTGGAGAATCTTACATTGTTGTCGTTGGAGGTGAATTGTCTTTGGCAAAGGAATTCAAAGGTGCTGCTGCGGTTGGTTCCGATATGGGAAATGGAACAATCAAGTGGTATTGCGGGGGATCGTTGATTTCTGAATATTATGTTCTTACTGCTGCTCATTGTGTCTACAATGCTCAATGGTGATTTATAAAATGATTTCATTGATTACAAACTTTTTTTCTCAAGGTATTAAATTTAATTAAACACCATCTTGATTTAGGGGTGCGGCAACTTGGGTGAGACTCGGAGATCTAAATTTGGTACTGGATAATGATGACGCACGTCCAAAAGATTACAAAATTGTTAAAAGGATCAAACATCCGAGTTACAAAAAGCCTTACCTTTACCATGACATTGCTCTGTTGGTATTAGAAGGTCCTGTGGAATTTAATGATTACGTCAGGCCGGCTTGTCTGTCTTATTATTCGTTTGTATACAATCCTCATATGGCGATTGCCATTGGATGGGGCAAAGCTAATTGGGGTAATATATTTACTTAATTACAAAATACGTTTGAGTACAATGGAAAAAGTATATCCTAACAAATAATCCATGTAACATCCTATATAGATATTTGACACAAGAAGTTGCCAAACTTATATATGGATATGATTTGATTAAATCATCACCTACATGGAAGTTTAAATAAGTTCCTAGATGGTGCGGGTTCTTACATAGAATCTCAAATATAAGTTCCCATGTCAAACTCCTACATAGGACCCTATTTACATATTTTTGTTAGGATATATCTGTAATATTAATAGACGATTGATGATAAGATATTCAAATAGCAAAAATTTGACAAATAATTAGTCGCATAATTTTTTATTCATAGCTGATGAAGAGGGATCTAATGATTTATTAAAAGTTCAAATCAGCGTACTGCCGCACGAAAACTGTTCCAAGTTCTACACAGATGAACCGAATTTAAAAAATGGTATCATTGAAGAGTTTCAAATGTGTGCTGGAGATGAAGGGAAGGATACCTGCCAAGTAATGCTATTATACGTGCTAACAAGATGTTTTTACAGATATTCCAAACGATGCAATATTTCTTAAATAATGCAACGTTTTAAATTTTAGGGTGATAGCGGAGGTGGTCTCATCATCAATGGAAACGGGTGTTTACAATATGTCATCGGAGTAACGAGTTTTGGCAAATATTGTGGCAGTATCGTGCCAGCAGTTTACACTCGTGTCTCGCCTTACATAGATTGGATCGAAAAAATTGTGTGGCCTAATGTGACGTTCGAATAAGCGTTCCATGTGTCTGTACATATTATTATTCGTAAGTTTAATAATAATACATAATGTTGTACGTAGAAATTTTGAAATAAAAAATTTAACAATTTGCAGCTTATTCGAATAGACCGAAGAAATAATGCAAGAATAGCTTAGTCCTTAATAAGAATTCCTACGTTCAAGCTATCTCTTTGAGTTGACGGGACGATTTTTTAGTTCAGTTTCACTGCCGAAAAGTAATATAGAGCTTATCGAATTCTGATATTATGTACTCAGTTTTTGCAAGTTGTGATTTGAAAAAATATTTTTTTAATTAATAGTGAATATTTATACAACTTTTTCTTTCTAAAACGTCAATTAATTTAAAAAATGAAACATAAGGGTTTTTGCAAAAGACAATAAGTAGTTTATTCAATATTTTGAGGAAGAATTTTTTAACTTATCACGGTGTATAATGTTAAAAGAGATTGTGATTATGCCGACATAGTCGGTAATATAGTAATCTGGTGATTTAAAATAATAAATTGACCATTTGCATACGACTTCCGGTGTTGATAATTATATTTATAATGAAATAATGGAAATTGATTTTATTTTATATTTCTCAAATATTAATCTATTTCATAAAAATGTTTTACATACTATTTTATTTAACTTGTAAAACGTAATGCAAGTGATCAATTGTAAAGCGCTGACATGCTTGCATACGTGTATAGATATCAACATCTCTAAGGGTTCTCAGTTGTAACAAGTTTATAAAGATAACGAATCAAAATAATGTATTAAAATCTCGTTAATATTTCGATTATCAAACAGATGAAACGAATAGATGAGATTTGCTATGAAATTTATTAAATGTTACGTATGAGATAACGTAATACATTCATGTACTGATTTTGCGAACAACTGATTTACTTGAAAATCCACGTCGACTTCATTGAAACAGTAACAATGAATGTGTAATTGTAAATGATCGCTGTAAATATTTTTCATTAAATTCTACGACATAGTTAAATCGACAGTGAGTCAACATTAATCATCAATGTAAATGAATGAACGGTAACTTTAACAAGCTCCATACATCAATTAAATACTGATTTCATCATAAAAAAATAGACCCTCATCAATTCTTTACCGATTAATAAATCATCGAGTGAAAAAAGAAAAAAAAAAACGATTGCAACTTCATTTAACAAAAAAGCCAGTAAGTCGCAGGCAGAAGAAATCAATTTTTTTTATATAAATTGAAAGATGTTTTGGTGAAAAGAGCAAACCAAATTCCGCTACATTATTTTTACTTAATCTAATGTTCTGTGCATTTCCAGAGTCATCAGAGCTAGTTCTAACTAGTTTGCGGTGGTCGTTACGGAAGAATGCTGTCATGAAGAGAGCTGCAATGCAAAAACCAAGGATGAATGACGAAGAATCGAGCAAACCGTAGGGGAGCGTCGAGTGAGGAAGTAAGAAGAGCCGCATGGGGATGCGTAGTGGTGAGAGGGTGGTTGGCCTTGGTGGCAAACCTACGACAAACATTGGGTGGCGAAAACGGGTAAGTGTCAGTCGAGATTGCTACAACGAGACAGGCACATTGAGAAACGAGGTTTTGTTGCATCAATAATAATCTCTAGTTTATAATACAAAATCATTTTTTTAATTTATTAAATTATTGTAAAAGAGCTAAAATTTTTATCGAATAATCTGTTATTTCAAAGAAAGAAAAAGTCGAACAATTTTCTATCGAAAGTTTTTAGTTGACAATCGTTCTGTACAATATTAGATACAAAGTTTGTACCAATTTGGGGGGAGTTTATACTGCTTTTGCAAGCTGCTTATACCGAAATGGTAAAGACGGTTTGCAAAAATTATAGATGATTAGATGATTATTTAACTATATCGACTATAATTCCACCAATCTTCTTCCATCAACCCGTTCTGGGTCAAATTCCTATATAAGACTTTAAATGGTTATCTGATAAATTTCATAATTTATATTAGGCCAATTAACACCAAAAACGTTGATCCAACCAAACTGAAATACAAAACTTTATAAAAACCAATTCCTAGCAACCACGTTGAAGGCAAAAGCCACGTCGATTTAACATGGTCCGAAGATTCTTCATAAAACAGATCCTACACAAGAATCGGACTATGAAATTTTCACAGAAACCTCATTGAGATTCTCGATACAAACCCAAACCATATGGGAACGTACCTAAACTCCCACATACCGAAACATTCTATAAAAATCCGAACCACCCAAGAATTCAAACAAATTTCTAGATGATCTCCCTTCCAACTCGGAACCTCAACTCCATTTCCACGTAAATTACTACGTCCCCCGTGACTACACCCGATCCTACATAGGTCCTTCTCAGGCGACCTTCCTCACCCCGAACAGCCACTCAAAATGTCTCAAGCCGACCCAAATATTGGCCCACATTCGTCGCGCGTCCCATCTCCCCAGGCACGCTTCAACGGGGAGTGACCAGCGCCAATCACCAATGGTTCCATCGATCCAACGAACCATTTCTTCAATCCCACATCCACCGGCCGTGCCACCTAATCAATCCATCCACACTCTACCCAATTCAACCGAACCCGAGCCTAGTCAACCGAACGTTCTCCTCGTTCCAGGCACACGTGTAACTTAACTGCCTGCCAGGCAGGGAAGAGGTTGGAGGGGTTTGAGCTGTTCGCGTGTGACACGACGAAAGGAGGAGGAGGGGGGGGGGGGGAGGGGGGGGGGGGGGGGGGGGGGGGGGGGGGGGGGGGGGGGCGGGGGGGGGGGGGGGGGGGGAGGGGGGGGGGGGGGGGGGGGGGGGGGGGGGAGGAGGGGTGACGCCGAGACGGCGGCGGCCAGAACGGGAGCGGAAAAAACGGAGGAATCGGCGAACCGTTCGAGCGATCGGATTTGCGGCCGTGAAATCGGCGTCGCGCGTAATCGGCGAATTCGACTGGTTAATACGCGGGCGAAGACGCCGAGCCCTCTATCTCGCGGCCGTTTGATTTATTTCGGCGGCCTCCGTGCATGTTTAATGCCGGGATTTACGGCCCCGCGACCGCCCTCGTTATTTATACTCGACGCTACGTTTTATATTCATAAGTGTAACCAAATGTAATTATTCGTTTACGAAAACAAATTCATTTAACGGCGATATTTATTGCCGCGCTATCTTAATGATACGCTCCCGATCGCGAGCCATAAATTGACTTGGAATAATCAGCGGCGGGCCGCGGTTGTCTTATTAATGAAAAATAATTTCAAAAAAGTTTGCTTTTTCTTCTTTTTTTTTTTCAAGTTTTTTTATTGTTACTTTTTGGGATACTTGAATATTAATATGATCCAACTTTTGTTTATTGTTTTGAAATTAAGTGAAAATAAGATTGTTTCAATTAACACTTTTGCATGTCGATCATTTAATAAACAATAATTTTAAATTCAAGTTATGTCAACTTTCAGTCTGATAATGTAAGTTTGAAATACGAAAATTCAGATTCACTTCGGAAAAGAGAGTCGACATGAACCCCAACGAATTCATCATTTTTTTCAATTCAAATAAAGTGCAGGCTATTACCCGGCAACTGCAAAATCTTTGTAATCAAATATCCATCTCCGAACAATCAATCAACAATAAGTGAGCGCAAAAACGACAAAGTGCGTGAACGCGGATGAGAAAATAACTCGGTCGGTAACAACGAAATGTGCCGTATTACTATGAATCATAGCTACTCGCGCGCAGCGCTAACTGCATTATTACAAAGCATCTGCATATTGAGCGTGCATCGCGAATCCGTAATGACCGCGTGGCTACGCATTTATTTATCGCGAAACGCAAGCCCGCCGCGCCAAATTAGAAACACGTACGTCTGACACAATGCGCCGCGCATACTTACGATGAAAACCGTGTTTCCATTTTCCCGCCGATTTCTGCCGTTTTTCGTTAAGAGTTTACTCTTATCTGAAATTCAATACGATTAAAGCAGTATGTGGAAAAAGATGCAATAGTACTGAAACTACAACAGAATCTGAAATCGTTCTAAATATTTTTTAAAGGTAATAAATAATATGCAGTATGTATGTAACCATTTATGTAAAATATACAACATATACAATCATATATGCAATTTTACATTACTACGTACATAAAAATTTTGTCCAATCAAACCACATTATCAAAATGAATGTGAAGTTTTCCACGTGGAAAGTATATACGTATAGTTCAAGCAGATCTTTTCTTTACAGTCCTTTTCAATCAACGTGAATTCTTTTCCACCAAAAGTATTAATTGGGAAAGAAAAAATAAATTTGCTTCCTAAATAACTATATTATAATAAGACGGTAGTCCTTTTCAATCGAAATGAAAAATTTTTTTATCAAAACGTGTGTGGAATTGAGACGCAAAGACAAGGCGGCGTGAGAACTGAAAAAAGGCGGGAGAATTTGAAATAAAAGTAGCCAGCCATGAAAACGCTGCCTTAAGGCCAGCTCAAACGGCTCCCCGCGATGTTGGTTTTCAATGATAATTCACGTAACCGATGAATAATCATCGGCGCGTCGAGTTTCCTGTTGTGCCGGCAATTAACGCAACCCATTCATAGGCCGCGCTTATATAACGGAAAAAATGATTAACGACAAAGTGCATTAACGTCTCCGCGAGCCGGGATATCGCCGCCGATAAGGCGTGATAATGCGCGACCTTGCGCGATTACGCGCCATTACGCTCGCGCTCGCGAAATTGCGTGCCATTATTTCAGATTGAGCCCGATTACGCGTCGTCGCGCGATTTCATTTTTTGCCGGCCGTGTCCAATAATCTTTTTGCCGGACGCTCATGAGCGGCAATAAAGCGCATCCCTTGTTTTTTCCACCAGCGTTTCGCCGCGATTTCTCGCGTTTTTGCATCTGAGGAAAAACTCGAACGCAAGCTGATACGCGAAAGAAAATGTGGATACTGTTTTACAGGCAGAGTGTTTTTTTTTTCCAGTGAAAGGAAATACGATCGAACGAAACATTTACTAGAAATATTCAATTTGTTTTTACGTCTCGGCGGATCAAAACTGAATGACAAAGTGCGAATAACGAACATGTAAGTTGGTGTTGTAGAACAGAAACGATTCAAATTTTCGCGGGACACATCTCTACATATAATAAAGAATGAAGTTTGCAATGAGTTCCAAATTCCATAAATTTTCGGTCAAAAAAGATATACTTCTACTGAAGAAGGTAAACGAAAAAATTGCTTCATTTCGTATCGCGCTCATATCAAATTAACTTCTGATTTTGAAATAATATTTTACTGAAAATTCGTTGCAAATTTCTCGCACATTAATTTCACTCGTTTACTTTAGATTTTTCGAAAACAAAAACGCTCCTTCGTGTTGCATCGAAAATTGAAGCGCAATTAAAAGCAGCGAACGAGCGAAAGAAAACGAAGCGAAGCGCGGACGGGAGGGGGAAAAAAGGAGCAATCAATTTGGCTTTGCGCGGGATTAAGGCGCAAGCATTTTCGTTGTCTTTATCTTCGTACATCCGTCCGTCTCTCTCGGTGTTTGCGCGCGATCGAATGTCTTTGAAAGTGAACGAGCGATCGAATGGCAACGGACTTTAATTGCAGCGTTAAGTCGCGCTCAAGGATGTCGGATGAGCCAGCGAGCGCGGCGCGCGCGAATCAAAAACAATCGCGTTATTGTCGGTACGCGAAACGAGAGCTCGCGTGGGCGTCAGCGTTTCATCCAATTCACCGTGGCGGCCTTCTCGCTCGCGCCGGGGATTTATATACGCCGGCGCGATTTTATCGCGCATTAACAAGCTTCCAGTTTGATGAACGTTTGACCTGATTTTTCTCATTGATTACGATGCTCGCCGCGCACAATCCGCCCTGCTTTTCGACGCGCTCGATAACTGCTTGATTGTGTCAAACGGACCTCGCTCGCTGACAACCAATTTAGCTCCGTCTTACATCATCCGGGGCAATTCTTTTCCATCGCTTTCGCAAATCAGTCGTCTTTCCTTCTTTTTTTTACTTTGTCGTTTTTTTTTTGTTTCGTTAATGTCTCATTCATTAAATGGAAATTGCAATTTGTATCTCGTCTTTTTTTTCGTTTAATCGTTTATGTAACGTTTTACTTCATTTTCTGAGTAATCCAGTTTTTGATCAAAATGTACGATTGATGAAGTATACATCTGATTATTTGTTATTAGGATTATGTCAATCACATAGTTGAATTTTACGTATGTTTATGCGTATACGGAAGATATGACAATAAAAAATGTCAATGTATATCAATATATTGATATACCAATATGCAACATGCATAATTATAAATATTGTCATTCATATAGGTGAAATCCTCACGTCATTTTTAAACAAAATCAGAATAAATATCTTTAAACCATAAAAAACACTCGGCAAAAAACTCAATTTCAAAAAGGAAAATTAATGAAGAAAAAGCGTAATTTCCTGATACCCTTTCGTTCGAGCTCCCTCTCACGATTTATAATCGAAATTCGATTCGTCGATAAAATAATCGCCTCCAAGCGAGAAAAGCGGAGAGGACAAAAAGTCGATTGTGAATTGTCAACATAAAAAAAAAAAAAAAAAAAAAAAAAAAAAAAAAAAAAAAAAAAAAAAAAAAAAAAAAAAAACAAAACCAAAAAATAAAAAAAAAAGAAAAAAAAGGAGAAAAAAACAAGAGAGATAAAGAATAAAAAAAAAAAATAAAAAACTAAAACAACCGCACAACATATAAAAAAACAAAAACAGGACACCACATTCAACTGCTCAAGAACAATCTCACTTTTAAAGTCGATCACCAACCTCGTGTCATCACGTGACGTCTATCTCATTGTAGATACCAACAGGTGCG
>JABFOV010004016.1:0-14805 GCA_022817685.1 Aradophagus sp. ZL-2020 | reverse complement strand
TTTCGTGGAAATAATCATCAATCAACAATTCAAATACGTTACTCACACTTGAAAATGCCCCCGGAAGTAATTAATCATTATGACGTCACACCCCCCCCTCCATGGCGCCACTCTGCCGCCTCCACGGCCCACCCTTCCCCCTCCACCCACCAACATCTCCCCCCTTACCCCTCCACCCAACCTCACCCACCCGACACACTCCTCAGCGGGAGCAAAGTTGCTCTTTTCCTTCGTGTATCCAGAACCGGCTTAATACACCTACTAGCACGTTGTCGCTAAAATCGATTTTTTGATCGTTTTTTCCAATGTATAAGTCGTTTTCACTTTTTTATTTTTTTTTTTTTTTTTGAGAGAATCTTTTGAAACTGTTGCGTTTACAGTCTCAGACTGTTATTATTGCAGTAAAAGTATTAAAAAGTTATATTCGTTGTTAAATATCTATCCTTCTAAAGAAAAACATGATTTTCTGAAGTTAGTCAACGTCATAGCTAAAAGGCTACCGTGATTGGCTTAGACAAATCGATTAATCGATTGTTTGGAAACTGGCGCGAAGATTTGAAAATTCCTAATGTGTCGATTTGAAGTCACATTTGAAAAACGGCGATTTTTTTAAATCTCATCTGAAGTAAAACTGAAGTAATCTTTACTCTTGCTTTATCGAAGTTAAATTAACATTTTTCGCAATTATCCATATATAGATATAATAAATTGTCATATTAATTAGGTTTAATTTAGTTTAATACACTAAATTTTTTGGAAAAATATTTTGCGCTTTTCACTATTTCTGGAATTTCCAACAGCAGACACAAACGAGCTGTTGAGATTGAAGACCAGGACCCATTTTTTGCCGAGACCGTCAGCAGAACCACTGTCAATAACGGCTGCCAAAGAAGACGAGGTAACCAGTTCCGAAGAAGCTGCCGCTGTCAACGATCGTCAATCGCACAAAAATGGTCCGCAAACAATTTAAATAATGAATTTTTGTTAATGTCTGCTGAGTAGTGAGTGGGTAGTAACGATTGTTTTCTTGCTATTTTCTCATAGAAGATACAGCAACAGCTCGATTAACAGCTCCACTTTTAAACAGTTCTTTCCCGGAAAATTTAATTCCTTCATTTTCTCTGTTACCGACGGAAAACATCTACGAGTTTGCGGCGAAATTATTGTTTCTTGCTGTGAAGTGGCCGAGAAGTATATCATCTTTTCTTCAGGTAAGAAAACACATGCAAGAAAGAAAAACTTTTCTACCTTAGAGCAGGAAAGTTTATTTTTTTACTCTTGGAAAGAAAAATAAAGTTTTCCATCCGCATAGAAAAAAGTTCACTTTTCCATTATTGGAGAGAAAAATTAACTTTACCTCTCTCGGAGGTAAAAATGTACTTTTCCACCCTCGGACAGAAAATTTAGCTTTTCCTGATACCTTTATAGAAATTTCCACTTTTTCAGACTGCTTCGAGCGGTCAAAGTTTGACTTTTCTGACAGCGCGCAACACCTCACTTCTGTACGAATCAGTCGTATTTTTGAATGTTAAAAATGGTCCCAATCATTAGTAATTTTGATTGGGTTTGAGGAAAAATATCGTTCAGTGCTTCATTCTTCGTTGAAATGTACTGTTTCATTGCTAGACGGACGAAAATTTCACTTTTCCGCACTCGTCGTTACGTTTTTTTATTATTTTTCTTTCCTAGAGTGCAAAAATGTTATTTCCCGCTCTATGGCAGAAAAATAGCAGCTGAATAAACACGAAAAGTAGAACTTTGTTCGCAGTCGTTACAATAGTATATTATTGCTGAGGCATACACGCTATTTTACGAATCGAGGGAGTGGACGGTAAAGTAGAACTTACCGCCCTAAGGCTGCAAAGATGCTACTTTACAGCCCGAGGAGCGGTTAGATCCAATTTTGTCCGCTCCCAAGGTGCGTAAAAGTTATCGTTCTGAAATTGCGCTCGACAGAAATCACCTACTTTCAGCTCTTGTTACTCAATAATTAATGACATTAGCTGAAGGCGAGTGACTATCATACTTTATTTTTGAACGAGGAGATATTTAAAGTCAAAATCAATATTGGCAAATTTCAATTTCTTTACCACTACAATTTTTCCGTCGAAAATGTACACTAAGCTCCACGACAATCTTCCGGATTGTTTTTGAAATAATCGTTTTTGTTCTCTTCTCCATTAAGATAGTAAGTTTGCCTAATTGCTCAACTGACACAGAGCTCTTTTTCGCAGTTATCGTACCGAGATCAGGCTGTTTTGATTGAGGAGTCTTGGAGCGAATTGTTTGTTCTGACAGCAGCGCAATGGA
Organism: Aradophagus sp. ZL-2020; assembly: GCA_022817685.1. Classification (NCBI taxonomy): domain Eukaryota; kingdom Metazoa; phylum Arthropoda; class Insecta; order Hymenoptera; family Scelionidae; genus Aradophagus; species Aradophagus sp. ZL-2020. The sequence goes on along the minus strand of JABFOV010004016.1, from coordinate 12,495 downwards.
ACTTCCCTGTCGAGGAGACCACTTTGATTCCGCCGAACGTGCCCTCGGATCGAAAACAAATACTCATTGAGGAGACGAGACGACTGAGGGAATTGCTGGCAAGATGCGCCATGTTGAGACTGGACCACTCGGAATATGCTTGTCTCAAAGCGATCGTTCTTTTCAAAGGAGGTTAATATTCCGCCATTTTTTGAATTTCATAAAAAAAGTTAAAAAATTCATTTTGTTAGTGAATTAATTTTCTTTCAAATGGATTATTCTCTCATTAACCCTTAAATAGGCGCACTATTTTTACTATCTCTTTATCGCTGGTGTAAATGACATGCGAGTTTCTTTGTCATTGGTGTCTGATAGGCGTCACGCGCCTAACTAAGGGTTAAGCGGAATCCGCTTCGTGTAGAACCGACTCACTTGTTATAAAGAGAATATTCTTAACATGAAAGGATATCTCTTATATCAAGAATTTTTAAGAATTTTTACAAATTGTTTTGTATTTTTAAGAATTATTTAAATTTTGTTTACAAAAAAGTACTTTTATAATGAACGAATTTTTTCCCAGAACATAATAGTACATTATTGCTGAGGGTGCCACTGCGCCCCCGAGGCATGTACGTTATTTTACGGACCGAGGGAGCGGACGGTAAAGTGGAACTTACCGTTCTAGGGCGGTAAAGATGCTCGAGGGCGTAGTCCAAGAGGAACTTTATTACCCGAGGAGCGGTTAGTTCCAATTTCGTCCGCACCCAAGGTGCGTAAAATTTGTTTTGTTATAATCATTATAACCTCCATTATTAACGAAAATTAAATTCACATGAAATGTATAACCTCTATTATGTTCAAGGCAGCAAATTTAAATGTCATTAAATCAGCATTTTATTTGTATTTATTTATATTTATTTATACATTATTCTTACAGAATCCCGGGGTTTATGCGAAGCTGCACGAGTATTGGCGCTGCAGGAGCAAACAGTTTCGCTTTTGAGCGACAGAGGCGCCACGAGAGTCGGCCAGTTGTTACTACTGCTGCCACCTGCCCGCGCCCTCTGCAGAAATACACTTAAAGAACTTCTGTTCAAACCAACGATCGGTGACGTTAGCATCGAAAGATTGTTAGAGGACATGGTCATGTCCTCGATGACCACTTAACTGACATGGCGTGAAATATTCGGCATAGTGACTCTACCTAAATTAGATAATTCGGTTTATATATAGTTACGATTTTTTTCAGCGAATTTAATAAACATTTCAAATATTTAAACTTATTTTCCAAAAGAAAGGCTTTATTTTCACTACGGAAATGATTCAGATGTATTTTAATGTATCATATTTAAAAAATTATAACCTAAAAATCAAAACCGGGTCACACTGACTAGTCATACATAACAAATAAATACTTGGGAACGATTAGACTGTTTTTCCGATGAATTTTAAATTTATTCAATTTAATTGATATTTCAATTTTTAAAAATGAAGCATAATTAATACAATTATCGAGTAAAAATTCTTATTTTGTAAAAATGTAATCGGTTAAAAAATAGGTTAAACAATGCCCTTTCATAGCAAATAAAAATTTTAGATACAGAGGTCAGTAATTTTACACTTCAAAAAATTTGTTCAAAATCATTTTTTTAATTCGATTTTCCTTTTTTTATCTGTTTTCTAAAATTTTGTTACAAGTAAATGAAATTTAAATACTACTTTTTTCAAATAAAATTAGAATTGTACAAATTATGAAATTTTACAAAATTATGTTTCAGGAAACAGTTTCAAATTGGTGTCAAAAAATTTTGTATGAATAAATTTGTGTTAAATATTTCGCATGTTAAGGTAATTTGTTAAAAGTGTTACACGAACATTGTACAAATGAGTTGAAAGGAATCTGACAATATTTTAAACTATACGTTTTACCATCTGTGTATATTCTTTTTATATTTAAATTATATTGTGTAAATAAGACAAATTATTTAATAAAATTATAATTTATTAATACAAATTTATCGTGTTAATTATTTATTCACTTAATATATAAAAATTATATTAATTATAATTATTATAATAAGAATTATATATAATGATTAATATTAATTGTATAAATATAATTATGTAAAGTATATATAATAATTAAATTATATAATTATAAATAAAATAAGCATGAAAAACATTACCGATTATAATCGTTACAATTTTCTTTATCGACACTTGGTTAAGTAGTTACCGTGTGTGGGTAAGATGAAGAAAATGAAAAATTTAATATTTTAATTAATGAATTTAACATTTTTTATAAAAATTTTGTACCACTTGGAAAACAGTAAATATAAACCATTCAATAGTTTTTGACTATTTATAAGGATAAAATGAAATTAATTTATCAATACTTAATAATATAGAGTACGATTTTATCGGCCATCGGAACGTTCTTTCATAATCTGTCATAAATTGTATAATCAACTAATTAAATTTTATCGTGAATTTCAATTATTAAAAATCTTGAATTTTAAATTTGAACGTTTTTTATATTGCAAGATTTTCTACTCTTTTTCAATTATTTTTCATTTAACCTATCTATTTTCTTTTTAACGTTAATATCAAGTTTCATCTCACATATTACATTATCGACTGAAAATAATAAATAATTTTTATAATTTTATTTTTTTTTTTAAAGTAAAGTAAATATATTTATATATTTTTCAAAATATATTTTTTTCAATTAAACAAATAATAATTTTTTTATGCAATAATGATTGGTACCTTCTTAATTAATTAAAAAAATCAGTACGAGTCAACTTTTCTCGAATTTCAAAATTATAAAATAGGTATCAGAATTTAAATATTTGAAAATCTAATTTTACAAGCCTTAATAAGTTATAAAAATAATTTATTTTTATAATTGAAAAATTTTACGAAAATTTTTCTATTTTTCATGAATTTTACTACTCAGAAATGTTTTACAAAATTATTTTTCATTTTATTGCATGAATTTAAACTACTGTGCAATTCACTTTGTTGTTGTAATGACTTCGTGTGCAAACATCTAAACAATTTAAAAAATTAATGAAATTTTATATGTCATAATAATGTGGTATAAATTAATTAATCATATTTTAGATCCACTTGACAAGTACATTTAACAAAATTTAAATACTGGTTGTTGAAAATTTAAAAATCTATTAATTCAACATATTTCTATCCTCTTCCGGCATTTTTTTCTTTTCTTTTTGTAAATTGATTTAAAAACATAGCAATTTTAAAAGTGAACAAATTCAGTTATTTAATATTACGCACATTAAAAAATTTGATGTAGAAGAAAGAAAAGATTTGATAAAAAAAGCTGTTTTGTCCAATTTTTAATTACATGTGCATCAAAAATTAATACTCACTAAACGAAAGAAGACTAACATTTTATTTTATTAAAGATTTTAACAAAATTACCCTAAAAAATCAAATACGTAAAATAATTTTTTCCAAAATTTAGATAAATTTTTCAAAATATTAAAAAAGAAAAAAAAGCAAAAGTAGATATTAATGAGAAATCTGTCGGAAGCAAAAGTAAATTTGTAGATGGCGCTATAGTATCTGTTATCCCTCAAAATTAAAATTACTACTGCAAAGTAATTGTTTTTGCCAATAAACTTAATTCTGTTTCATTCAAAATCAATTTAATCAGGATTAATATTTATTGTTATACAAAAAATTAATTCATATATACGAAATTAAACACAAGTTAATAATCAAAAAAAAAAAAAATACATTTAGACACTACAGAAAAAAAACCAGTTTCCAGAAAAAACCATTAATCTCATTTTTTATTTTCGAACAAGTACTCATATGTACGTGTTCATTCTCCACAAATTTAAGTATCTCATTTTGAAACATTTTTCGTGTTTGAGACACCATAAGCGTCTAAATCCATGACAACTAAAAAACTTTTAGTGTCTCAGATATCTTGCAAAGAGACTATTTTGTTTCAAGTATTATCAACCCTGATATAGAGCACAATACTTATATCCGTATAATGGATAAATAAAAGCTAACCGACGTATAATATATATGTATAATATATACGTATAATATACGTAATGTTCTATTGGGAACAGTGGTTCAATAGTACGTGCTTCCATCCTTTTCGCACTTATACTTGAAAAATGCGAGGAACAATGACAAATTCCTAAAACCGTAAATTGTGTAGAAAACGAACACGCCAATAGATTCTTCCGCCATTTTGTTATCCGCCACGTTGAAAATGCGATGTGCGAGCAAGTAGACGGCAACGGCGCGACATTTTCCCAGATACGTCTTTGAGACGACGATGAAGGGTGACCCAAATTCAATTTCAAAGGGGTAACGACCCCGGATAAGAGGCCCGTTCCCCCTCGACTCGTTTGTTCGCCGATCCCAGCGAGTTTTTGATCGCGACTGGCGCTTTTGAATTCGGACGAAACTAGGCCATCCTAGCGAACGAGTCGAGTGGCATTGTTGCGGACGAGAAGATAGGCAGCCATAAGCCGTTCCGATATACAGGGTGTGCCGATCGTTTGAAAAAGTGTCATCGATCACCTGCTCGCCGTCTTTAAATGCGTCATTTCGATCGATCGATTGACAAGCCGAGGGAAACTATTCAGGGGGAAGCTAATGACGATTTTCGGGAAGCTATTCCATAATGAGAAGAAGGTCTTGTTGAGTTTGTCAAATTTTTGTTGAAACAACTATATTACAGAGCTGATGATTGACTAACTGAATATTTGGTTGAATTAACCAAAGTTTGGTTGAATTAACCGAATGGACCAATGAAAATTTACCAATTGAATGGTAAAATTTAATATTTAATTTAATTTTAATCTAAAATTTACCATTTAGATGGCAAAATTGAAAAGATAAAACTGTTTGATGGTACATTGAGAAATAAATATAATAATAACTAAGTATGTAGTTGGCTTTTGTGACAACTACATAATTCAGTACTATCTATATATATATCTATGCATATATATAATATGTAGTTTGTGCTGAAATAAAACTAGAAGTAAGAGATCTCTTATAGGTTTTCCCATGTAGAATACTATGCAGACATTTGATGTAGAAACTTATGTAGGAATCAAGTTTAGACAATAATTCAGAGCTTGGACCATCTAATAACCGTTCGTTTAGATTTGTATGAAAACGTAGATAGTTCCTAGATGGTCTAGATCTTTACTTGGAATTATAACTGGATTTCTACGTAAGAATTCGCCAAAGAAACTTATATGGAAACTAAGTTGGCATTCCAATAAGGAAGCTAGAAACTTTAAATTGATTTAGAGTTTTCTATTGTTGTAATTGCATTGAATTTGCCGCCACATGAGAATTTTCATAGTTTCAGGATGTGTGGGAATTCGATAAAGGAACCGGCACAGGAAATCATTCACGATTTTAATTAGGAACCACACCATCTATGAACTAATTACAGTTCTCATGTGGTTTTATTTTGATTGAATTCTACAAACCATAAAGGAACCTAGATTGTTCCTAGATGGTCTGGGTTTTTACTTTAAATTTTAAATAAATTTACACTCATACAAAAATCTGTTCGAGATTTTGTATAGGAACCCAGGTTAATTTGATAGAATTATTAATTACATTTGCAAAATCAAAATACGTTATCGAAATTATGAAGAATATTTTGTGCTTTTTATAGGTTACGTATCGTTTAGTATGAAAAATAGGAATTTTCTAATATTAATTTAATATTTTTCTTCGAAATGATGCCTTTAAAATCTGTTTTAAGGGCATCTGTTTTAAGTTCCGACGTTTCATCCAGTTGAATTTACTTCCTGGATTCTACTTCCTAAATAACTGGCCGCCAAATTCCGTTGACCGCTAGGTTTTTTGAATGGCAGCCACCCGATACCTACGTCTGTGTGAAAATCTCGAGACGCGCAATTTTTTCTCCGAGTTTCGCCGACGACAATGGCTCCACTGTTTCGGCTTGTGAGAATGGCCGGTCATTCGTGGTCGACAATGTGAATCCTATCGACTCCTGATTCCAACAACTTCCGGGTGAACTTGTTCCTGCCAAGTTCAAGGATCAAAATTCCCATCTATCTCACGTTCAATTATTCATTGTCCAATAATCTGGGGTGAGATCTGGTTCGCCGCATCCAACGTCGCTGTCTCTTCCCTTTTTATTAGAAACTCTGAATACATTAATTCCCCGCATTGTCTCATCACGACTTCGTATCGAATTTCGCTTTCAAACAAACGTCTTAGACAAATTTTCGTTACTTCCGTTTGGAAATTAAAAGTCTGACGTTATTGAGGATTTTAAAAGGTTCCAAATGCATTTAAATATTTAGAAAAAAAGTAAATTATGAACTTTACATGTTTTTTATTTTAGGAGACTCCGAGAAAACCATATTATACTTTTATATTCTAATCGGTAGAATCAAAATAGTTACTTTAAAATTTATATTGTAGTTTAATGTAGCGTATGAGTCAAAATTAACGCGAACAGTATTGTTAAATGTGCTATATACAACTCAGGTGGGCCATTTGTTTTGTAAAAAGCGCCACCTACAACTCAGTTCGGCCGAACATGTTGAGCCAAATTATTTGTTGTAATAGATTATAAGTTTTAACATGAGATGCACTTTTTGCACCGTAAGCAAAGAGTTCTTGACAATATTTTAATAACCTCAACGGATTCAAGGTATGTGAAAAAGAATGTTGATCATTTAAAAGCTTATATATAGATATATTTTTCCATATTATTTTTTCGTAAATCATCATTTTCTGTCATTGAAGAAATTTAAAAAAAAGTTTATTTTTTACCATAAAAGTGGTTTTCGTATTTACAAATAAGGAAGGTTTATTTTTTTAGAAATTTTATTTTTCTTTCACCAACAAGAAGAAAAAATATATATTATTGAAAAAAAAAAAATTATCTCTTATGAAAGAAGAATAAGAACTTGACCTTGCATTGAAAAGAAATTGATTGTAAATTAGGGAGTAAAAATAGGAATTATAAGAACGACCTTTTTCATTGAAAAAGGTATTGAAAATCTTTCACCATAAAACTATACATGTTTATAATTTCCTCATACAAAAAAAAAGTAAAGTAACAAATAAAGTTCAACATAATCCTTTTAACATTGAAATAAATAACAAATTGTAAAAAAATTTAAATTTTAATTTCATTTTTTGAAAAAATTTGAGTTTATATCAAAATTTACTATTTCTTCTACAATATTTTCATTATATCAGTATAACTGAAAAACGCCTTCATTTTTCAAGTTATAGTACAAATAAAAATCCTGAAATTTGTGTTTTATGAGTATCCAATATTGCAAATTCACTTTTCTCGGTTTTGCAATATATTTAACTAGGTTTTCCTTCCAATTCAGATTTTTAAACCAGCTACATGCAAAAATTTATTTTCATCAAATAACTTCAATTGCTTTCCATTTTTTTTCTGTACATTATTTCACTGCGAATAAATGAAAAAAATAATTTTCATGCAAACTTCATTTGTCTTCTATCAATATCAGAACAGAACCCTATTAACTATCTTTAAAACTTCATCAATCTTCCACTAAGGTAAGAAATGTTTTGTATCCAACAGTTCCTTCATCTTAAAGCAAACAAAAAAAAGGTTAATCTTCCCAAAAAAAACCTTGTTCTGCCACCGAAACAAGAAAGAAAAAAAAATAATAATAAATATATATATATATATATATATATATATATATATATATATTCACAAAAAAAAGTTCGACCAACTGTTCTCTTCTTGAGTCAAGAACATTTGTCTTGATGGAGTCGGTACGCGAGGGTCCGGGACCGATGAAAACAGTTGCCGGAAAGACGGGGAAAAGTATTAGGTTCGCAGGCAGCGAGATAAGGGCAAACGTACGTTGCTCGGCGATTTTCTCAGAGCAGGCCGTCCCTAATTGGTCGATCGGCTCGGTAGCCATCTTTGGCATGGGCGTGTTCCATTGTTCGCCGCTAGGGGTGAATCACCCCAGCGCGCGACGAAAAGTCCGCGACGCGCGGGATCCCATGTCACCCCTTCTCGGGCACGCTTTTTTCGTTCCTTCCTGGTCCCCGGCTTATCTATGCCTCTTTCCTTTTTTCCGTTACGCTTCGAGCGGCTTTTTGTACGCCGATGAATGGTTGGAAGGACGGCGAAATGGATGATGAAATTTGAATTCGACGTTTTCCCGCCGAAAATTCGTTATACTTTACAATAAGAACACGAATTTCGAATGGTTTGTGGATTTCAAGGTCGCAACGAACATTCAGGTAAATTTAGAATGATTTGTGATGGCCAAGATCATGAAGATCGTTTGAATAAAACAAATTTAAATGATTTGTGATCTTCAAGGACAGAATGATTGTTAAAAAACGTTCAGTTTAAACAAAACAAATTTGAAATGTATTATGATGTTCAAGGTCATAAAGATTATTGAAATAAAATATATTTAGAGTAATTTGTGATGGTCAAGGTCATGAAGATCATTTGAAGACAAGAAATTTAAATAATTTGTGATCTTCAAGGTCAGAATGATTGTTTGAAAACGTAGGTTCAAACAAAATAACTTTGAATTGAATTATGATGTTAAAGGTCATAGAGATTATTAGAACAAAATAAATTTAGAATGATTTGTGATCTTCAAGGTCAGAATGATCGCTTGAAATGTTGATTTTAAAAAATTTGATAAAATGATTTATGATTAAGGTCATAAACATCGTTCAAACAAAGTGATCCTTGGATGATTTGTAAATTCGATATCATGAAAATCGTCAAGTAAAACAAAATTGAAACAGTTAATGATTAAAATCATGAAGATCGTTCAATTTCTAATGATCTGTGAGTTTTAAGATAATAAAGATCAGTTAAACAAAATTAATGATTTTCCAGTACAGAATGCTCATTTGAAAACGGAAATTTAAACATAACAATTCATATTAAGCAAATAAATTTCAAATTATTTGTGAATTCAATACCATGAAGATAAAGAAAGGAAATATGAAATGATTTTGTAATTAAAGTCATAGGGATTGTCCGAATCAAGTAAATTTCATATAATTTGTGAATTTTTTCAAGGTCAAAATGGTCCATTGGTCGTTCAAACAAAAAAATCTTTATAGATTAGCATTTTTCAAAATCACAAAGGTCGTTCAACCAAGACACATTTTAAACAATTAGTGAATTACAATGTCATAAAGATTATTTCGACAAAACCAATTTTAAATTATTTGCGTGGTTCAAGCTCTTAAAGGTCATTTGGATATTATAAATTTCAAATGATTTGAGATCAAGGTCATAAAGATCGTTTAAACTAAGTAAATTTAAAATGATTTGACTATTTTTTTAATGTCAGAAACATTATTCGAAGAAAATTGTCAAATCAAAACGAAATTTTAATGATTTGCGAATTTCAAGATCAGAATGATCGTTTGAAAACGTCAATGTAAACAAAACAAAATTTTTAAGTGATTTGTGTTAAAGATTATAAAGATTGTTGGAAAAAGGTCGTTTGAACAAAACAAAGTTCAAATGATTTGCGATGTTTAAGATGAAAAAGATCGTTTAAACAAAACAAATTTCATATCATTTGTAAATTTCAAGATTGCGACAAAGATCGTTTGAATAAACCGAATTTAAAATGATTTGTAAATGTCAAGGTTACAAAGATCATGTAAATAAAACAAACTTCAAATGATTTATGATCCTCACGATCAGAATAATGGTTTAGAAAAGTGAAACAAAACAAATAAACAAAACAAATTTGGAATGATGTGAATTGCAAGGACATGAAGATAATTTAAACAAAACAAACTTTAAACGATTTATGACCTTTAAGATTAGAATGTTGAATTACATACGAAAAACAAAACAAATTTCGAGTGATCTGAATTTCAAGGACATAAAGATCATTTAAATAAAAGCAATTTTATATATTACATGTATACACAACATTTATATATATATATATAAAGATATAAATAAAAAACTAAATTGCATTATTAATTTTAATGTACGTTTCAGAATCAAGGGAATCCCGATTCTTCGGATAATATATAGCAGAGATGGAACAAATATTGGCCCGTCGATGGATCATTGACAATTGACAACTTCCGAGAGGTCTTTGGCCCTGAGACATCTCGGCAAGTCCAGGTGGACGCTTCCAGGTGGAAATTTTACCAAAACACGCTGCACTCCGAGAACCCACATGGAAGCTGCCTTCGTTGTCAACATTCATTTGGCTTACCACAGAGCGTGCGCGTCTAACGAAAAACCTTCTATAGGCTATTGAAGTATCTCAAAATTCAATAAGTAAGACAAAGTGAAATATATTTGTTTACATTTAATGTAAACAAAGATAGACAATGATACTTCAATAGCCTATTGGATGCTGATCGTTTCACGATATTTCAAAATTCATCCTTTTTTTAAATTTCATTTTTATACAAATATTTTTTTTCATAATATCTTTAATTATAATAAAAAATATTTCGAAATATATTCATTCATTTATTATTATTTATATTTTATATTATAATTATTATTATTTATAGTTATTCATAGTATATAGTAAAATATGTTTGTATTTATTTAATATATATTATACATTTTTATATTTTTTTTGTTTTCACTTTATACGTTGCATTTTAGATAACGTATGTAAAAATTACTAATAATAAAATGAAAAAGTAAATTGTATTTAAAATTTCCAAATTAAATTAAAATAAAATTTTTTTCTACAAGAAAAGAATCCAATTTAATAGTAACTACTACAAAAAGAAATTACGATCTGAAACACACTATTAAAACAAGTGTCTCATTTTTAGTATTTTTCACTTTTGAGGCACGAAAAGTGTCTCAATTCTTTGCGAATGAGACGCTTTTAGTGTCTCAATCACCAAAAATGTCTCAGAATTTATATCCGTTTTACTATTACAATATTTATTATAAAAGAAGTATTTTTTACTATTTCATATCTACAATTATAACGAAAAGCTTGGATTGAATTGGCAAACATTTTTGTTATTATAATTTTGCAATTGAAATTTCGCTCTCAAATTAAAATTCCCTGTCACACCAGTAGGTTCCCTTTTTTTTTATCGCCTCAAATTCTTCGGCGGAAATACGTTGAAGGGAATCGAGAACATCACTCAAGAGTGAAGAATACGACAAACGGTGAATCTGCAGATTCGTTCGAAAGTACATTAGCACATTCAATACATAAAAAGCGTTTGAATCGTTTGCGTAACCGATGATGTTGTACTTTAGAGCGGCTTCAACCGATGAACTGTTTTCATTAGTTGCAGTAAATTCGATTATATAATATATATCATACGAAAATTCGATAATATTGAATTATTATATTATGAAAAATTTTGATTACGACAAATTTTTGTCATTTTAAATAAAAAAGATTTAACAAATAAAAAAGAAGAAAAAAGGAAAAATTTATAATACATTAAAATCAACCATTTTTTCTTGTGAATGTTATTAAATTTGCAAAATTAGAATTTTGAAATTAATAAATAAATAAATTATAAATTAATTACGAGTGACTAATTTTTTTTTTATTAATTTGAAAATAATGACTCATTTGACTTGTTTTGATTTAAGTGTAAATTTGGCAAAATTTGGTTAAATTAAATTAAATTGTATGATCCAATTTCCGTCGAGAAAAATGAGTCACTCGGGTTGATTTTTAAAAGTTTCAAAAATACTTCCAGTTTACTTTCGCAACGTTGCCAAATTTACACTCTTCTTATTTAACTAAATATGTCAAAGGTCACGTTAACATTGTTGACATTTTGAACGCAACATTTTTGATATTGACAGGTTCATCAAAACTGAAATATCTTGTTAAATACACTAGTAAGCAATATATTAAAAATTGTCGTTAAATTCATTGAGAAATAAGCTTTATTTAGAAAACAAAAAAATAAATAAATTTCTAAAATATTCTTAAGGACATACATTTTCGTAAAAATTAACGTTACCCATAAGAATCATGGTATTTCAGCTGTTCAGAAAATAAGTAATTTCTCAAAAATATGCTCGACAGAATACATATTTGAACTGTATTCAATAATCAAAATAGTTCAATGTGTCAGAAAAAAATTTTGTTTCAACTCAAAAAGATTTTTATCTATCAGCACTTCGCCTACCTTAACCCTACACATATATTGCGATTTATTTTCACCTTTAAGTATATTGTGAGGTAAAATTGGACCCCGAATTTCAAAAAACGATTTCTAAGGCAGTTTTGTACGTAAAATGTTTTTTTTTTTTTTTTTGATCGTCATTTAGTGTAGATAACGAATATGACGAAGCTGAAGCTATTATTTTAATAATAAACAGAGTTCCTGTCTGTTATACACAACTGAAGCTGCCGACGAAATGCAGTGTGTAGAGCTTGGTGTGTGGCGAGTCTTTCGACAAAAAAAAAAGTGAGAGAGACACATGATAACGATGTAAGCAACAACACTACTAGTGAATAA
>JABFOV010004015.1:0-14806 GCA_022817685.1 Aradophagus sp. ZL-2020 | reverse complement strand
GCTACTTCTAATCGGCGAGATGGTAGTATGCACTATAGAGCGTGCGAAGGGTCAGATGCGTATCAGAGTCAGCATTGGCAGAGCACTGTGAGGTCTAGTGGTTTGTGTCCAGGGAGAAACGGGTACCGAACAGCGAAACAGATAGTGGAGGGGAGACAGGATGAGAAAGACATGGGAACATGAGAAGAGCTTTAGAACAAGATCAGCGAGGGACAGGGGGGGAAAAAAAGAGGCGAAAAGGAGGTTGTGCGGGGGGGGGGGGGGGGGGGGGCGGAAGAAAGTCAACTTGTTCGAACGCGCGGAATCCGCTGACGAGTTTCAGAAACGCGCCCGAATGTAGGTCGATTCGCGAAGAATCTATTATACACCAAATTCGCGATACGCAACATCTTTGACAAAGCGGAGTCAAACAAAACGAATCGCAGCGTTATTAGGTTGAAGCTCAGGCGGCGCAGATACGACGGAACATTTTTGTTTTGCATAGCTCGTGTGCACTGTACCGAGTAATTTCACTCTTCTTTTTTTCCAGAAATGAGAGCGCCCTTTAATTCGTATGAATAAAAACATGTAATAAACGGCGATAAAAATCTCCGACATTTTTAATAATCCACGATTTATGGCTTTTGAAATGTATATTTGACGGCAGTTGTTATGATTAACGCGGGCTGGGTTAAATTAAGATGCGGCGGCTTAATTTTTATTCGACGTTAAAGCATCGAGACGTTATTAATAATTCATACGATGGAAGTTGGACTTTTTGTCATTAATTACACTGTTTGTTACTGCGAATTGAAGGTGCACGAGAAAAGTCTTACGAAAATTTAACATAAATTAGGTTTATATTATTTGAAACCAAACGTTTGTAACGTTTTTCGTTCGAGACTAAATGTCAACGTTCAACGTTTTCAACTTCAACGTTTTCAACGAAAATTCATTTGGAAGAAAGACAGTCTAGAAATTATTTGAGTTTCAATCGTAAAAAGAAATGATATTTTGACTTGTGAGCGACGATGTTGAAATTCGAAAAACAGTAACGCAATAATGGCGTAACAATATCAAATGGGCGAACGATATTCGTCTGTCTCCTTAATTCTTGTTATCTACTTCTTACAGGCCACTACACAAAATCATTTTCGACTAGATGGCTTACTTTACGTTTTTCCTATTAAAATGTTTGACGTGCAACATTTCCGGCACTGGGAGTTATTTTAAAACGACTTACATCAATTTCCTTTTTATACACGTACTTTCGGGACATTTTTTGATTGACGTTTTTTTAACCTAACGCCAAAAACATTTTACAAGATAACAATCTTATCTTGAGTTGAGTGAGTTACAAATAATTTTTCATTATAACAGCATGTCACTAAAGTTTCAAATATTTTTTATCGATGAAGTTCGAACTTAGAAAAAAAGTGTACAGTCTACAATTTTATTTCTCATTTTTTATTTCTCATCAAGTATAGTTATTCGGAAAATTTTGTGCTATTTTCAAAAGGTTTTGAGTTAATGCAAACAAAGCGACACAGGATTTCACTCAAAATATTTCTAAGTTCGTATTTGTTAATAAAAAAAAAAGTTGGAACTTCCTCGGCATATAAAAGAATAATTTCGTAAAAAAATGTTTATTATTTTTGTTATGCGTGTCGTTTTATATAAATGAAATCAAATTAGGTTGATTCGACGAAGTTGCTTTTTATATATATACCGTAACATGTATTCAAATGGAATGTTATTCGATTTCAAATTATTTATGATAAAACCCACCCCAAACATCATTCGTCGATTTTAAAGTGAAAAAGTGATTGCATTTAATATGCATGATTAACAAAGTGCTCGTACAGCTAACCGCTAATCACGATAATATAAATTTTATGTGCAAATACATTTTTTTCCACTTAATCAATCACAGTGTTTATTCGTTACATTTGATACATGTGCTGAATCGAGGAAATCAATGTTACGATATTTTTGTCGAGTAACGAGTGCTTTCACAGACACTGGTGAAAAGCGTACCATACGTGAAAAGAAGCGAAATTTATTGAACATGTGTTGTGTGATATGGCAACCACTTTACGAATACGCTGATGTGATTTTCTTTTTTATCGTTAATTGAAATTACAGTTTTCGTCAACTTTTATTGGACTTAATAATTGAAAAGGTATGAAACGATTTACGATTTCATTGTACAAAGCGAAATGCATAAATCGATCGATACAAATTATCGGAAAGTAAAAATAAATTTGAGTCCACGTTAATTAATTGAAGTCAACATTTAATTAAATTGGATTGAAAATACATTTCATAAACTAAAATAATGAATAATTTAAGCATTTAATGTTTATAACAAATGAAAAATAATACATTTGCAATTGTCTGAATATTACGAAACGAAATATTTCGAATAAACATTTTCATCTTTAAAAAAAATATTACCATATAATTTTAACAAAGTATTTCGTAAATTATTAATCACATCGGATATATTGGTTTGTAAATGTTTTACTGAAACAAGGTTCTAGCATATTCGAATAAACAATTTTTTAAATAAAATTTTGATTAACAATCATGTTAATTTCGTTGAATAATAATGGTTTTGTAAAAAAAGCAAAAAAATAAATCCATCTTTTCCCACTAAAAAGTGGCGCAAAAATATCGGCGCAGCGAATTCGTTTCTGAAATGAATCGCCCAACGGGAATAAATGTTTGACTGCCGCACGAAAAATACTGCATCTTTGGGGGGTAAAAAAATCAAGTCAAAGTAGATTCTAGGGTAATTGTAACAACAAAGGCAACTATAAAACGAGCGCGGATAAAGATAAATCGGCTGCTTTTTCATTTGCAACCTGCACTTCGAATGTTTTCACGTCGCCAATGAAAAATTATTAGACGTGCAGCAACGTGGGAAGTTCAATGAAATTAATGGTAATAAAATGTCGCATCGATCGTGGGACACGTCGCGAAAATATTTGCAATTTACAGAAACAAAAGGAAGCCTCTTAATTCGTAAATCGTCAATTGATTGTGTAAGCTGAAATAACTTTCACGAAATCAAGTGCGTAAGAATTTAATTTATGGAACACGATACGAAACACGTGAAAACGGACCGAAGTTATCTCACATGAATGAAAATTAAATGAAATATTAATTGAATATTATTTTTACACAACAATTCACTTTGTCATACCCGTGTAACTTTTCTTCCAACTTACATAAGGGAAAAAAATTAGTGTAAACGATTGCGATGGAAGGTATCTAATTTACGTAAGTGCATCGGACTATAAGGATTGGGAAATTCGCACAAAATTTCATCTTTAAAATGGAATTTGTTTACGTTTAATGAAAAGTACCGAGTTGAGTGACAGATATTGCGAAACGAAAAAGTATGGAAATGTATATTGCGCGAACGTAGATATGTTAATGGAGTTGAAGTTTCCAACGTTCATTAATAAACAAAAATTAATTATATATAATTTAGTAACATACATTGTAATCAAAAATGAAAAAAGTTGTATTCTCAGACATTGAAAATATTCTAGCTTTTTCTTGTAAAATAATTGAATCAAAATATACTATTATTTGTATGAAGAAAAGTGTATTATATTTCATCTTCGTTTGCTAATAAACGTTGGAAACTTTAAGAAAATGATATGTCGTGACTACATTTGAGTATTACACAAGATGTAAAAAAGGCAGTGAATTTGTGTTGAACTGACAATTAACTATCAGAAGATGTCAAAAGAGCATTGAGAGTCAGTTGAAATCACATTTTAATTCCAAACGTATCACGCGATATGTTGATCAGGAAATTGCGAATCACTCAACGCAAAGATCAGACAATTTCAAAATACAATGTTTCGTATGAAAATTATTTTCTCGTAATGGCATATTTATGGCAAAATGTGAACGGATACGTAAGTAACGCATAAGCAAATACGTTCTCACGAGCAAACTGACGTCAAGTAAGATATCGAACAGAATATATTTGATTAGCATGGAAATAAATCCGGCGGCATTATTAGTAAGCGTGCATTAATACTTTAAGGTTGAAATTAATGTTTATTTACGACGATATTAACTCGATTTATAAGACTGATAAGTTGTATCTGCAATATTACCATTACGGCCTTAATGAAACAGTTGCTCTTGAATAATACAAATCGCTGGAAATTTTCCTGCAATGTCGTGAAGCAATTATTTTGAAAGCACCGTAGTACGCTTATTTATCAATCATGCGTCCAGCAACTGTTATTTAACGTCCGAATTATAATTTGCATATTGAGTTTTGCATTTTCCGTTTCATTGGCGAAAGATAAAATGTGAAATTCATACTATTATGACGAAAAATGATTCAGTTAACTGCTCCTTTGTATTTACTGTACGAATTGATTAATTGCGGAATTAATTAAAAGTTGATTTCCAATCGAAATCGTGTTATGTATCGAATATAAAAGTATTTGACTCTTGATAATTTACTTTTAATTGCAGACGAAGATTCCATTACAACATCATGTATTCACGTCATTTTATTATTAATAACATGTCAATATTATCCGAAAATACTTATTTATTGGAAACAGTATAAGTTTTTGTGTTATGTTGGTGAACATAAAAACATAAAATAGTAATCAAAAATACAGTCTTCTTAAAGTTTAGTTAAAAAAAAATTAATAAAATTTAAGTCTTACGTGAATACATTAAGACAAATCTTAATGGTGATACAAGTCACTCGCTTGTTTCAATTATTTGTTTACTCTTATATTACAATATAGTTTATTATTAAACTAAAAACGTTAATGGAAAATTACAGCACGAAATACAATTGAAAATTATCATACAATTTAATAAGTCAGGAATGCAATTTCAGCTGTGAAAAATGTTACTACTATTTTGTCAATTTGCAAATTCACCGAGAGAGAAAAAATTCTGATGTCATACATATGCAACTACACAACACGAGATCTTTTTTACCTTGCATTCTAACACCTCAGGGACGCGACTTTCTGAAACATTTGTTGTCATGTATGAATAACCATGAAGCATGTGTATTTTTTGACAAATGAAGTGTACTCACTGATTTATCCAACGTTGATCGTCAAATTTACGTTATTTGCCGACAAAAACTGATATTAACATTACCAGTCCAAAAACGTTCTTTAACTGGAATGTCGCTATGAAAAAGACTGGCTTTTAATACGGCAAACACACAATTCCTACTCTCGAGTAATGTAATAAATCAGCACGTATTTATCTCTGGGAACATTTTTGGCGCTTAATGCAATAGAAATTTGTAATTAATTTTTAAAGAAAAGAGTACCTGGAGGGAAAATAGAAAACAAGTGAAAAAAAACTCGACCTCGTTAAAACAGGCTTGAAAATTTAATACTGTTTAATGCGGTTAATTCATAAACTGCAATTTTTTATTATAAAAAAGTCGCAGTATACCAGGTTGTTATATCATTCAATGTAAATATAAATTTTAAACATAAGTTATATACGCATAAATATAAAATAATATAAGATACAAATATAATTATAACCATTTATATGAATAATTATGAAATTCTATGCTGCATTGTATAGACGCTTTTATTGTTGTATAATTTTCACATAGATAATAAAAAGGAAAAATCAAAAGAAGGAAAAAAAATAAACGAAAAGAAAAAAGGGAACAGAAGACAAAGTGTGTGTGAAAAATGTTCAACTTCGGGTCATTAGACTGTTTGACACGAAAGTTCGGCCGGCAATTGTAATTCCGTGGTTAGAAAAACAGCGAAGCATGATTAACATTAACAGCGCAACATTTGCTCGAACTGATCGCTTGTAACCATTACCATAATCGTTTCTCTCGCTTTTTCCGCCGCCCTCCGTCACAGTCGTGGGGGGAAAAAGTATCCGCGGTGAAGTCGTTTCGCGCAACAAACTTTGTAACTTTATCAGCGCGCGAGAGCTACAACTTGTGCTTCTAAAACAAGGCGGAGCACTTTTTCTGAGCCAAAAAGAGAAATGACGTGTTCGCGCGTAAGTAGGCCGGAAGAAGGGTTTATCGCTATCAATGACGCTAGTCGAATCAAGGAATCGATGTCTAAGAAAAACGCGATGGTCCGAATTCACTCGACACTTTTGGTTTGTTACTACAACTTTTTTTGGCGCTACAACTTGAAAATGTATAGAAACAACTTTTTGCGTTTGCTTTGAAAAATGATAATCGAATAAAATACTTAAACGAATAATTCGGTTTCAAGGTGACTCTTTGTTTCAAATTTCCAAAAGTTAGTATTTTTTTTTGAATTACAACTTTTAATGACAAAGTTAATAATTTTCATTCAGGGTTTTTTCCCGGTTTTCAAAATTTCAAAGTTCGCTGGACACCCTGTTTTGACAAAGGAAGAATGGTTTTAAATTTAATAAATTGTTTGTTTTAAACAATAATTGAAAATGATTGTTCTCGTTCATTTACAAAAACGATTTTAGCTACTAAGCGAAGTATTATCTTTCGTTTCGTAGAAAAATGGATCCAGCAATTCAGCTGAGTTTGAAGAGTGGCTTGATTTGGAATTTTTATAACAAATGAATAATAATCAGTCGCTTAGTAACTAAAAACGTTTTTGTAAATAAATATCTCTGAGCAAACATCTTGACAATCAACTATGTGATCGCGGGTTTATAATTTACAAGAAATAAAATATTTTGTCGGGCTAATATTAAAAACATTTCAAAGGAGTTGGAACTAGTTCAGACTAGTATTTTTCCAGGTTGCTTCGCGACGTTTACATTTTTAACTCCCACAAATGTATTCAGTGACAATCTATTTGGGGAGTATCATTTGGGTAGAAATTTACATGGTATGTTAGACAAAGAACGAGAAGAGGAGAACTCGGGATAATTTGTGAGCGCCATTGGGAAGTTTATCGTTTTCATTCAGAAACGTTGTAAAATTTAGCCGGTAGATTTGTTATGCGAATTGTTGTTAATTATGTTGAAAAGTTAAATAGTTCGTAATTTCGTTGAATTCCGTGGTTTAACGTTTTCAAACTTTCCGATGATTATACGAAAAAATCATCGACACATGGCAGAATGAAATTAAACTTTTCGTAATACGTAGTATTATGAAAGGAATTTCTCAATGTATTTGAGGGAACATCAAAAATTAAAATGCTCTTCAAGTGAAAACGTTAAAGTTTTGAAAAATAAATGTAAATATTGTAGAAAATTATGATTCAAAATTATAATTTTATCTTAATAATTATTAAAAGATCCAAATAATTTTTGATATATTCCTTATTGATACATTATCAACCGTGAATAAGTATAAAAAATCAATTACTTACTTAACAGCAATTCAAATCGTCAAATGGAATGGTGGGACTTACCTGTAACAAAAAAAATAAAAATGTAATCAAATTGATACTTCAGATTATATTGTTTTTATACATTATTGCAATAATTGACTATCATCAAAACTATTGATAGTAAACGTAGATGTATTCCGTCATCATTTTACTCACAATGGTGTTAATACGTATAATACAATTTCGATAACATTTACATACGATATGTGAGAGCATTATTCAATAATTATTCACGTTAGCCAACGTTATTAATAATATCATTATTAATACACAGGCAATACAAAGGCGAAGCCTTTTGACGAGCTGCAAATACAGCCGATGTCACCGAAATCACTTTACGACGATAATTCTTGTGACTTGTAATACTGTGGTTTTTATTTTTAATATTTATTGACATTATTTTACTTCACTAATAAAAGCTGATGAAGAAAAAAGCAATTTTCCACGAAAATTATAATAAAAGATAGCAAAAGATGTTGACAATAATAATTATATGAGACATACATTTCGTCCGTTTGACCAAACATAAACGTAACTACTTGAATTTGCGTTTTTAACAACGTAAAGTGTCATAATCTCTTATATGTTTTACAATAACTGAACCACAGCTACAGAAAAGTTAAGGTTTTAATAAAAAAATAAATCGCAGTGTTAAAATCGTAAAACTTTTTAATCAAAATTTTCAAATTGGGGTTTTTGGTTAGCAAAACTTATATTTACCCACGAAAATACCAAAGTTCGAATTTATCAATGATAAACCTCAAAATACAAATTCGAACATGAGGGTTTTCCGTTGATTAATTCGGACTTCGGAGTTTTTCGTAAGACTCGTCGAAAAGTTCGAGATGTCAAGGAGCTTTACGGCTCGTGGGAGGCCCGACGCAGTTCGGCAAATCAAGCTTTCGGGAGCAAGCCGACTCGTCCTTCGGACGAGCCGCAAACTGGATTATACGCGCTTTTTAACGAGTTGCGGAATTGGAAATGATGACGTAATTGTGCCGAAAGTTCCGCTGAATAAACGTAACGTTTCAGATAAACTTGGACTATTGTTACCTAAGAACCGAACCGATTTGTCTAAATTTTCACTGTGGATCAAGCAGGCTCAAATGTAAATTAATTTACTTAAAATTTTCAACGCAAAAGTTGCTTTGAAAGAGCAAACACTTCACTATATTTAAAAAAAAAATATTTCGACGAATTCAAAGTAACATGCTTCCTACTGATAAGTTATTGGTTTCTTAATTTTCATACTTTTCCATAATTGAGTTTAAGTATGTTCTCGAAATTTATTACAAATTTTTTAACAGTGTAGGCTGCAGGTCGAGAACTTTTAACCCGTGATCCCGCGACTATGAAAATGCATCCCAAGAAAAAGTTGCGGCATTCGTTTGTTTTGAAATAACACCGTTGACGAATGTCATTCGGCTGTCGCCGCGGGCAAACATTTGCTTGTGAAATGTCGGACGAAACAAATGTTGAACGGTGATTGATGTAACGTTAGAATTCCGAAATGTGTGCCTCTGCACGTGCAATGTGTACCGAGATGTGGGAATCCGGTAAAAATATCGGCCGCAGAGTCAGGAGCGAGAAAAATACGAGAAAGAGAGCGAAAAAAAAGAAAGAAAATATAAAAAAGGAGGAAAACACGGGCGCCGTTAGTTTTACGATAACTGTTATTATCTTTATTTTATCACGCGGTATGCGTTGGAAAAAGGGTAAGTAAAATCAATGTATTCATTATTCCCTGAACACAATTATGGTCGTGAAATAAGGTCACGGGTTGAACTTCGAGCTTAATTGGAGCAAGTGGGATTTTTCTACCATTTGTTGATTTTTCTCTCACCGTCTTCTTCATAACTGCATATTTAAAATAGTGAGTGTATAATCAAATACATATTATTGCAATATTTTGACCTCGTTTTCTACTCAGCTTGTAGTCAGTATCAGTTTCAAAAAGCGCCGTTCTTGAACTTAGAACACCTAGTATATTAAAAGATCTTGATGCACCGCAGTACACAGCTCGGTTCGAGCTCTTAAGAGCTCAAGATACTTGAATCGAAAACCTTGTTGTAATTACCGAAGGTCGAGTATAGCTCTCTTTACTTTATTCATGATACACTTCAATAGATTCATTAATAACAAGACATGCTTACTAGTACTATGAAAAAAAAAAAAAAAAAAAACTATTGTAATGAATGCAAATGAAATTGAACATCCATGCAAATGCGCTGAGAATTTGTTTTCTATTTTATCATTCGCAACAGTCCCTTTATTAATTCTGTTGCGCATTTTATATCCTCTTTCTCTTGCATTGAAATTTCTGTTTTTCCTCCCGTCTTATATACAGACCTATCAGATCCGCAAATTCCCCTTCGTCTGTCTATCTTATTATCTTCACTCGGAGAATTCGTTTACACGAACGACACGACTCTGTTGGCATTTTCGAGTAGCACGACAAACTGATTTAAAGGATGATTTTTTGCCTTAAAAATTTTTACTCAAATTAATCGTGCTTTTTAAATGTTCGCTATACATATGTGACAGTTATTCGTGGTTCAGTTAGGTATGTAGGTATTTAATCGATACTACATATTGCAACGTAAAAATAAATAAATAGAATATCACGAAAAAAGAAAACACTGCACACTTGGACAATGCAGTTCAGGTGAAGTAACAATAGGATAAAAAACGTCGCGTTTAGTAAAAATTTTAAACGTTACGCAAACAGGGTGGTAAAACCGCGATACAATCGACGAAGTGAATAACGCGTGCTTATTGCAAAACCAGTTCTAAAAGCAGTTATGTTTCGTTACTTGCAGTTTTTTCCAACTTGCATTGTTGCTGTAACAGTTATTGTATTTTTTTCATCCCGGTACACTCACTAGAATTACCGTTTCAATTATTCCTTAAAGACAAAACGGAAGATTAAAATGATAATAATATAATAAACATATATTTTAACCGAAATTTAAAAAAATACATTTATAATTGAATGAGATTATAATTATAAACGAAATAAGGGAAAAATTCTTTCTTCCCTCCAACGAGAAACTGTAAGCTTCGAATTTTTCACCGAAGAATTTTCTCCCATTTCCATTATCATTTTCCAATTGCCGCTTCTCAATTTAATAACTTGCGAAAATCGTTGCCGCTCCGTTCGTACTTTTCTACCGTAGCCAGGGAACTTTTTTCCACGCGTAACTCCGCGGCCAACGTCCAGAGAAACGCTCGTCTAATTACGAATATTTATAACGCGAAATGATTAATCTGAATTTCATTACTCGATACTCCGGCCGAACAGTTAAAACGAATCACAACTTTTCTGTATTCCCCGCGGTGAAAGCAGTCGACTGACACAATTTTTTGCCGCTTTAGACGTCACGCTCGCCTTTGATTCACTTACCGGCTGCACAAAGCAGTTGAAAGCCACTCGGCGGAGGAAAGAACGTACACCGTCGGCTGAAAAATATGTGGCTGAAACAATTGGACGCGATGAATCACGAGCGGCAAACAACCGAATCAGCGAAACTCGCGGGCTCGCAAAAAGCGCGACGCCGAGTTGCTTTATCCACGGGAATCGAGTAGTCGGATAAGCCGGTCGGAAGTCCGTCAAGTGTTCGAAGCCGTGGGGGGAGCGAGGGAAGGCGATTGAATTTTGTATTGAATGGCGCTGCGAAACGCCGACGTTTGCGAAACTTCGGCTCGGTCCGAAGAAAGGGACGTGGTGCGTGGATTTGCATGCATGCGACGCGCCGGCCGACCGAAACTGGTTGTCCGTGTAATCGTCTTAACCAAAGCCCGAAGTCGGCGATTGATGAAACGCCGCGGACGAAACTTTGAGCGAACCGATACGGTTTTATGATTCGCTGCGAAATTCGAGCGCGATTACGAAAACACGCGCCGAGCCACTTGGATGTTAAACATTGAGGGAATAATGGTTTCGATGAGCTCACTCGATTTCGGTGTAAGCTTGTTTCGGAATTTCCTTTGACAATAGTAATCGACCAATAGGAAAGAAAGTGTAAGAAACGGAGGGGAAATTGTATTATGATCGCTTTATGAATGTAAAAGAAAAATGAAACTGACGGAGAATTTATAAGTAATTTCATTGTATTATATAACAGGGATACTCGTAGAAATAAGAATCGTTGAAATAGATTTAATTGTTTCTATAATTTGTCTCGTCGATTTCAAGTTAAATTAAGTTTATTAGAACTACTTTTTGCATTATGAAATACTTTTTGCATTATGTGTAAAGATTTTAATTATTATTATTGTGTAATGGTCCTTACAAAATCTGCGATAAATGGCCCTAATTAGGTATATGGTTTATTGTATTGATTCCATATGAAAATGCTGTTATGGATTAGGCAACAAAATTACGTAACGTGTAAGTTTCAGACATGGTTTTGATCAGGCTGCCTGAAAACAATATGGAACCACAATCTGTTCAGGTAGTACCTTATAATAATCATGTCTGTTATATTTCAATTGATCAAGTAGTAAGGCAACCACTCAGTTTTAAAGACAAAATGAACAAGGTCAAATTCTTGATCGAAATTACTCATTTTTTTCTCAGAAAATTATCGTGAAATAGTATTTCCTATAAGGACGACCATATATATGCCGAGTATTCCATTTCTACAAGGTCCTGATACTCATGCCTGATGGAAACTGTTCAAAATCAGCATTACATCCTAGTCATATTATAATTTCTGCAAAAACAGCTCAGTTTGTACTTTTGCTTTCTTCCTTTTATTCCCTCGCTTCTTTTCTTTTATCTCTTTAAATAAACGCGCGCATTAATACAAATAACTTTTTATTCGCCGCCAGTGAACGCGATACGCGCGTTACGTAAGCGGACAAGAAGCAGAGTCGCTTTGATGCCATTGATAACAAACGCTATCTCATTTTCGAATCGATAACACGAAAATATTAATCGCATTGCTGGCGCCGATGATGTTCTATTGACCGGCTTGCGTTTTCTCGCGCGCAAGCTCCGATGACGTTGGATCGCACCTTGTTCGTGAAAAAAAAAAAAGGAGAGCGATTCGCTCCGCCGCCGAAAACTCCATCGCTTTTTACGGCGCTTAAATTACCGCGATGCGCGTCACACGATCAAATTATTTATTCTACGATCGAACGTAGGCGCCAAAACAGCGAGATCGAATTCAAAAGTCGCGCTCGCCGGAATATATCAAGCGAAACGAGGGGCCGGGAAAAAAGAGGAGGAAGAATAACATTTCTTATGCAAATCGTTCGGCAAAACAGATGGCGCGATCAAACGGACTGAACGAGTGTGTTCTTCGAGCGGCAATTAGTCCGGCCGGCTGGAAGGGTTGCGTTTTTACGCCGTATTTCTTGTCTAATGAGCTTTCCGACGTCTGGGAATTACTCTTTTCTTTGCAATCGGGATCTCCTCTCAAGTTTATGATAAACATGAAGTTTTATGATATTGATGCTGATGAATGGCTAAAGTTCCGCCGAGGAGAAAAGCCGGAATTAAAGCCGTTTGGGATAATAAACTTCCGAACTGCGTGTCCTGATAATTTCGAGGATACGGAACTGTTGAGTTTGGGAGAACGTGAATAACGAAAATTGACGGAATCGTGTGGTTACACTTTGAAAAAATTGGCAATTTACGAAAACAATGACGATAACGAACCAACAAAGAAGTAAAAACGAGGATATCCGCAAGTCAAAATCAAAATGGAAATATTACGATTTGCAAATTGTTTCAAGTTTGGTGTCCACTTTCGCTGGCCTTAATTAGGCATTTGTGTCGAAGCGAGGGAAAAAGGAAAGCGGAACTGACTGTCATTAGATTGCACAAACACAGCACTACGGATTTCTCAAAAAGAAACGTGCAGCGCATGTTTATGAATAATGCCTTTCGCTCGTGCGTTGTACGCGTACACACATGGGCGATGAAAGCGCGCGCGCACTTCCGAGGGCCTCAAAGTGTCTCCGTAACGGCGCGCCTGTGCACTTCACGCCGCGAAAGTAAAGCGCGTCTGGGATGAAAATAAGAGTATGTCAGAAAAGCTTGACGTTTTTTCCCCCGGCTCCGACACTTGGCTGGCGCAATACATCGGCGAAAAATCTCGCGGGGCTCGAGCGTCAAAGACCCAGCGCACGATTTGATTGCAAATGCGAACTCAAGTTCTCTTTATGTGCAACTTAGTTGCGCGATGAAAAATAAGTGAATGTGTTGGACTCAATTTCCGTCAAATTGAGGTTTTAAAAGGGCTGGTAATTAAAACGTCAAACAGAGATAATGTCAAGTCAAAATGTTGTTTTGAAAGAACTTGAAGAAAAGTTGAAAATTAAAAGGTTTTAATTTTCAACTAAAGGTATTCTTTTTTTTTTTAATCAATTTTCATACTTTAATGACAATACGAGACAAGCTTGTCGCTACGTGGCGTACGCAGTAAAAATGTTTAATAAAGTTATTATTTATTAATGGCTCGGAACTTAAGTCGCGGATCTCATCTAGTCCTTTGTATTATGTATGATCGTAACATGTTGGTTTCGCCTGGTCGTCAGTTATTGGAAACACGATTTACGAAAAACAATTCTTCTCATAATTGATAGTAAACAGGGAATTCTAATAACACAATGAAAAACGTGAAAAAAAAGTAAATTATCAATTTACACCTACATAAGTATCTTTGTTTAAACATCTTAACGTTTTTCGACTATTTACCTCGGGATTGAAATTTAATTTCACAGTGTTAAAAGTTATATTTTTCCACGTCAATCACGTAATCTTAGGACTTAAGATATTGTTTTTAATTTGAGAAAGTTTCTTGGCAAAATTTCAAAATAAAATTTACCTCCAGCCTGGAAAATTGTTCTTTGGTTTATAAATCTCTTTGCGAATGTAAAAACTACATTGCTTATATGACACGAATGTTAAATTATCATTCTTAATATATTTACATATCTACATTCTTGACTTGGAGCAAGCCTACGTTCATTTGAATCTAATCAAAATTTAATTTGAGTTGTTCGTCATTTCCTTCAAGTAAACTATTATTTATACAGACGATTTCAGCGACTTAGATGCAAGTAAAAATAGCTGATAAACAAAGTTTTTCGCTTCAAGTGAATTATTTAAGAAGTTTATTCGTATAACATTTAGTACAACGTTACTATATCTAAAATACGCGTTTCAAATTGTCCGCCATCAACTATCATTTCACTGATCTAAACTAAAGATAGGCACTTTTGAAAAAAAAAAAAAAAAAAAAAAAAAAAAAAAAAAAAAAAAATTTAACACCCAAATAAAATAAAACAACAACCAATAAAAATCACAATTTTCCGTAGAATAATGTCGAGATGAGTTATAAAAAGTATAAGTTAAACAAATATTAACTTCAAGTAGATCTATCTCGTACTTACATTGCTACACTACATGACCAGTTTTGAACTTCAGCATAGCATCTACTGTT
>JABFOV010004014.1:0-14808 GCA_022817685.1 Aradophagus sp. ZL-2020 | reverse complement strand
CACATTTAGTAACTTTTATTTTAGCCGTTAGGCTGAAAATGAATAACTTCTATCACACTTTTCAGGGAGAGAAGTAGATATTATACTCGCACGTGTTACAAAAAGATGTTTTCTTTATCGAAATAGAAAGATTTCTAGCTGAAAGATAATCGATGAGGTGTGAAAAATCTGAACGTAATAGAATATCATTTCACTTTATACTGTTACTCGAGGTCCAAATGACAAGGTCATCCGCGAATTGGCAGAAAGTACAATTAGAGATTTTACTAGTAATATTATAGAGATAAAGATTGAAAAGTAATGGTGACAGACAGCTACCTTGAGGTAAACCCATTTCAGCTCTCCTTCCATTCTCAATTATTGAATTAGACTTAAAAAAAAATCTAAAATAAATAATCTCAAATATGATTTTACAAAACTTTTTATCCAAACCCAGTTCTGATAAAACCTCAATCAAGATCGCAGGATCAATATTATCGAATGCAGATTTGATATCTATAAAAAGAGTTGAACAAAAATGATTTTCAACAAAACTAGTACAAATATCGGAAATTAATAAAGTCAAATTATCTCTTGTAGATTTCTGCGGTCTAAAACCAAATTGAACCTTAGGGATGATATGATTTTTTTCAATCCAAGAGCTTAATCTTCTACATAAAATTTTTTCTATTACCTTATGGAAATTATTAGGTAAGGAAATAGGTTGGAATTCACCCTCGACAGATTTAGGAATCGAAGTTACCAAATAATATCTCCAATCTTGAGGAATTAATCCAGAAGTTAAAATCTCATTAACCCTAGAACCCCCGCGGCGTCATTTTTGTCCCTTTTTACTTTTCAAATTGCTCTCACATACACAATTTTGATCGTAGCCTTATGAAATTTTATGACTCTTAATAAACTGTAGAAAAGATAAATTCTGTAAATTATCATTAATTCATCATCAATAGTTTCGATTTTATAATAACATTTACCTAGAACCGCCAAAGAGTCCTTTTTGTCTCCAATGACAAATAGTTTATTATATTCAAATAAAACCAACTGAGTCTTTGTAAAATAATTAATTTATGATTATAAATAACAATTTATTAATAATTAATTAATTTATACCAAAAATTAGACATTTCTTATTTAAGAATGTCATCTTTATACCAATATTAGTAAATTTGTGTCAGCAATGAAAAAAAATTTATAACATTCATTTTTATATAACAATTGCATAAAAAATGGATTTATCAACAATTTAAATAATTAATATAAGTCATCAAAAGAATATATAGTTTTTGACAAACTATCAGCAAGCCAATGCGCGGACATAATTAGTCGAAGCGCGAGTCGGAACTTGTCGTAATGCGCGCGTCGGCGCATATTGAGACCAAATTCACGAGTCGTCACATCGGCACGTTGCTCCTCGTTATACATTATTATTTCAGTAGTTATTTTCGAGATATCGATATGTCGCGCAGATAGTATACAAGAAACAAAACGAAGAACCATGATTCTGTAGAAAACTGGGCATTGGAAGAATCAGAATTAGAAATTAATTCAAGTGATGAATCAGAGGATGAATTGCAGGCTCCCGTATCAGACAGCTTTTCTGAGGAAACGACTGATAGCGAAAATGAAGGTAAGATTTATTTTATAGATTCCTTTTTCTTTTGAAACAACATTTTATGTAGTTTTTTTTTGTTAGACGTTCAATAATGTATGAAAACATTTTTGATAGATACAGAGTTTGCACCAGTTGCTGCAAGTTCTGTTCATGATCAAAGTCGGGAATCAGGCCGTGGAAGACGTAGCACTCGCGGAAGAAGTCGCGGGAAAAGTAGAGGAGTAAGTCGTGGAGCAAGTTGCGAAGTGAATCGCGGAGGAACTCCAAGAGGAAGTCGCCGAGGAGGTTGCAGAGGAGATCGCGGAAGAAATGCTAGTGGACCTTCTACTCAAGACATTATTTCCCTTGCCGATTTGGAAGCTGGAAGTATTTTAGTTGCACTGAATTCAACCGAATGGTCCATGATAGATACTAATCAGCTCACTGCAGGACGAGGTGGTCAACAAAATGTTTTTAGAAAGGTGCCTGGACCGACTTATTATACTAAACGAAACATAGAGGCAGAGAAAGTTTCCAGTGCTTGGTCGATGATTATTGATAAGCACATTCTACGGCATATTCAAGAGTGCACCATCGACGAAGCGAAGAGGCAATTGGGCAGTGACGATTGGCTTCTTTCTATTGATGAGTTGAAGGCGTTCATCGGAATATTGTACGCTCGAGGTGCCTCTGAGCTCAGCAAGTTCGAATTAAAAGCGTTGTGGTCAGATAAATGGGGCTCTCCGTTTTGCAAACAATCGATGTCTCGTTATTGTTTTCGAGAAATTATGAGATTTCTCCGGTTCGACAAAAGAAGTACTCGTTTATTACGCTTACAAACTTACGAATTTGCACTCATGTCGTTTGTGTGGGAACAATTCATTGATAATGTACAAAGTTGCTATAAACCAGGACCCTATCTAGCTGCTGATGAAGAACTTTTTCCTTCTAAAACGAGATGTGGATTCGTACAATTTATGGCATCGAAACCCGATAAATATGGACAAAAATACTGGCTACTAGTTGACATTGAATCTATGTATGTAGTAAATGGCTTCCCTTACCTCGGAAAAGACGACACTCGGCCTGTAGATCAACGCCTTGGAGAATCTGTTATTTTGAAAATAATGGAGCCATACGTGAATAAAAGTAGAAACGTCACATGCGACAATTTTTTTACCTCGATTGAACTTTCCAAAAATTTATTACAGAAATCTACCAGCATTGTTGGGACCGTAAACCGAATTCGCAAAGAAATTCCTGTCGAAATCAAAGTTGCACGTGAAACATTGTACTCAATATTTTTGTTCAAGAATAATGAAACTGCTTACAGTTTATCAAGGCAAAATGAAAAAAAATATCATTCTCATGAGTACGATGAATCCGGATGTTCAAATCGACTCAAGCGAAAAGAAAAAGCCAGAGACTGTGCAGTTTTACAATAATACTAAATTCGGCGACGACGTTGTTGACCAGATGTGCCGAAAGTATTCTCTAAAAGCTACTTCTCGAAGATGGCCTGTCCACACATTTTATAACATCCTTGACATCGCTAGAATCAATGCATGGATTTTATACAAAAAAAAAACAACAGGATGCAACATCTCTCGTAGACATTTTTTGCTGCAATTGGCCGAAGAATTAGTTGAAGACTATTCCAAAACGCGGGCTGTGAACGGACAGAAAGCAGCTGACGAACAACTAGATGACGAGTTACTGTGCAGCAAACTCGAAAATCGACGTACCTGTCAAGTAAAAGTGTCGTGCACGAAAAACAAAAGCATTCATACTTGTTTAGTGTGTAAGAAAGTTACGTGTGTCAAATGCTCAGGGCGGAGACGTGAAATAGTTTTGTGCGTTAACTGTGACGCATGTGACTAACAATTATTTATTGTAAAGAGTTTTGCAATAAATTAAATGAACGCAATATAGTTATTTTTAACATATAATATTGAATCAGTATTATTTATTGATTATCGCATTAATAATATATTAATTTAACGTTGTATTGCCACTTCTAATCTATTAAAAAGGGGAAGCAACAAAAAGGACGCTTCGGCGGTTCTAAGGAGTCAGCTAACTTCGGCGGTTCTAGTGTTAAATAGAAGCAAAAGAAGCTTACGATCTTTAGACGGTAGATTTTTTATAAATACATTATTTATCTGATCTATACCTGGAGCTTTTTTGGCTTTTAATGAATTTACAGCTATAACAAATTTATGATCTGGAAAGATCACATTCGAAGTATTATCTTTACAAATGTCAGATTTCAAAGAATTAATATTATCATTGTATTAATGATCAACAAATGTATTAAGGCCGTCAGAAGTATTTTTGTTTTTAAATTTTTTTATTTTCTGCCATAAAACAGACGATTGCATGTCAGAAAAGATAGAATTACAAAAATTCTGAAAAAAATCTCTCTTACTCCTCTTAAAAAATTTTTTACAAAGAGCTCTCATACTGTTACGTTTTATCTTATTGTCCAATGAAGGATGCGATCTAAATCTCTTTTCAGCTAAACTGCGCTTTTCCTTCGCAGATTGGCACTCATCGTTCCACCATAATGCAGGAGTTTTATTGGAAACGTTTCTTCCTCTCTTTCTTTTTGAAATGAAATCACTATTATTTAAATTATTAATATTTAAAGTTGCATCAAAATTGACAACAATTACTTTATCACTGTTTTCATTATTATTTTCTATAATACAAGATTTAATAATATTCACAAAAGAGTTATATTGAGATATAGCATCACTATTATCGAATCTAAAATTTGTTAACTTAAAAAATAAATTATTGTTATATTTTTTCCAGTCAAAATTATTTGAAGAAAATTTATGAGAAATAAAGGGATTAGAATTAATAGAAAGAGAGAGAGAAACGTTTACAGGAAGATGATCGCTACTACGAGCATCCTCAGCTACGTACCAATTAGCCAAGAAACTCAGAGAATTAGATATTAAAGTAAGATATATAGCAGATAGATTGTTTCCATTATGTGGTGTAACGTGACGTTTTTCGTGTCACTTTGATTGCGCGATTTTAACAATTCTTTACAGATGTCTTTACGTCCAGTGGCAAGGTAACACGATGGAGAGCCGAGATCGGTAAATGTATCATAGTTTATTGTTAATTATTTTATCGTAATTTCTTATCTTGTTTTACTTTTAGCCGAACTAATTACCGTTAAATCGTATTCTCGATTGGATCTCGCAAACGGTTATTGATTCGTCTCGTCGACCTATTTTATCGTTAATTGTTTCTTTGCACGCCGAATTATTTTATTAATTTATTATTTTGTTTTTCTTTCCTATCAAATTATGTTCTTAATAAACTTTATTATTCTTGCTCGCACCGAACTATTTTATCGCCAATTTTTACTATTAATTCTTTTGTCATGACCGTACCTTTTGTATGTTTTATTCTTCGAATTGTATACAATTTCGCGTATCTTTATTATTGTTTTATATCGTTTATGCTATGTGAGTTTCTATGTGAGGAATGAGTACCGAAAGTATGTTTTATCGCGTTTTACCTTAGTTTTCTTTTGACGCTTTTATCTTTTCTCTTCTGGTAAATTCGATATCTTTATCTTTTAAGTTATTATCGCTTGTTTGGCCTCGTATGGAGTGAAAGTTAAAAGGCTTAATGCAAATATAATTCCGAATCGACAATGTTGCATATCGGTATGCCGTGATGTCCGTGCGAATTATATCCTTCCGTTTTAAGCTCACTCGTGTATAAGGTGCCAATTGTTTATGCCGCTGTATCGCTATTTTGTTTGTTAATTATTATTATTATTATATATAGATGAACCGAACCAGAAGAGAAAGGGGAGGGGGAAAGAGCTTGAGGAGCCAGTCTCTGAATCTCGTTATCTCGAACCGCCCTACCGCCGTATCGCCTTACCGCCATACCGCCGTATCGCTCTACCGCTATGTCGCCGTACCGTTTTGCCGTAACTAGAGCCTCCCACGTTCGAGACCATCAGCTCCGCTCGAGCCGGTCTCCCACGCTGCCCCAGTACTCTTGCGCGCTCTCTCTCTCTCTCTCTCTCTCTCTCTCTTTCACTGCCTTTCTCGTGACTACGCCGCAGCCTCTAACTGGACCTACTTCATCTACATCATGTGACACCGTAAATACTTACCTTGGTGCCATGGCAAGCGGACTTCCGGTACCATGCACTACGTACCGGAAGAGTGACTTGGGTCCATCCGGATCGCTCCTGGTGCGCCAATTTCCTCCGGCTGAATGACTCTACCGGGAATCAAGTACCGAACTCCTGCTGCCGCTGCCCGTGGTCGGAATTATTTTGTGGAACGGCGGCCCCTGGCCATCAGGAGATGCTGAGGTCCGCCGTGTCTGCCCTCCGGCCCTGAGGAGTGTCATCGTCGGGAGACTCATCGTTGGGTTCCTGTTACGTACCTGTGTCATCAAGGTCCTCCGGTGTCGACGTTGGTGACACGCGGGGCGCCTGCGTCGAATCTCACGTGGTTCCAGAGAGAGTGGCAGGAGGAACCAGGTGGTGGCGCAAGGCTGGTGCGAGGCGCAGATTTCGGCAAGGGCCAGCTCTCTTCTATCGTGGCTGCCTCGCTAACTGGACGTGCTTCTGCAACCTGGACAAGGAATCGACGACGAGTCTGTGGACGCCCTCAGAGCTCTTACCTTCCCTGAGTACCTGGTGCTGGTTCGTGAGTAGTGGTGCATTCAGGTTTAATCCGTTTCCCTTTTCGTTCCTTTATCGTAACCGCATTAATTTATCCCGCTCCTGGTTTCTCTAACCCGGCCTCGTGCCTGACCGCGTGGTCATTTCTTACCGCTTCCGTTTCATACCTTATCTTTTATCGTATATTTTGTATTTTCTACCTTACCGCGTACGTTATATCTCATATCTTTTATCTTATATCGCCTTGAATTTATCGATTATCTTGTTATAGCGCCTATAGTATATCGCATTATATCCTAATTAATTTGTCGCTCATTTTGTTACCTCGCTTATTTTTTCATACCGATCTCGTACCTTCATGCCGCGGATATATATCTGAGTTCCGAATTGTATCGTGTTGTTAATAAATAACATATCTTATAAATATTTCTTTCGTAAAATTTATTTCGACTTGATTGGGGGACATGAACAGCGAGTCTCTCTGAAGTCAGATGCGTTGGTTTATCGTCCGCTTCACCACCAAGCTGTGATATTTCATATTCCGTACAAGTTCTCGCGTATCGTTCTCGCTGGCGTTGTATAGCATAGCCCAGTATACCGACGAGCGTATTTCTGCTGGCGTTGTATATCGCGGGCCCGTATACCGAAGAGCGTGGTTCACCGTAAATCTTATATCGTAATTTCGTATATCTTTGCCGCCTCGGGGCGGCTGGCGATCCTGACCTGTTATATCTTATATCTTATATATCGTTCTTTCTCTATTATATCGTATATCGCACAGCTTGGGGGTGGCGAAGGGACTCGAGCCGAAAAACTCGACGTTACAGTTGAAAGAAAGTTAAAGATTTATCATTTCAGATTTGCAAATCTCTTTCAAACACTTCATCCAAGAATTCTTGTCTAGAAGGGGAATTATCCAAGTAAAAATTTGACCAGTTTTTGGCTAGTTTAAAAGAGATTCTGGCCAGATTTTAACTAGTATCACTGGTACAGGTAAAACAGTTCAATTACTGGCTAGATACTGGCCAGTTAATACTGCAGTAATTCTGCTTCAATAAAACGGGTTGTTAATTGGCTAGATACTGGCTAGTTAATACTGTAGTAATTCTTCTCAGTGAAACTGGCTGTTAACGGGCCAGATACTGGACAGTAAAGTCTAGTGCTTCACTGACCTGGTAAAACTGTTCAGTCACTGGGTTCACTCAATATGTCTCAGTAAAACAGACATTTTACTAACTGGCATCTTGGAGCAGTGGTGGAGGCGTCAGCTTCGTCACTATGGGGACGTGAGCTCGATTCTCACTTAGATCCGCTTTTTTCAGCATCTCTTTAAGATATTTTGGAGCTGAGGGGTGAAAATTTGTATGAAGGATTTGGAAAGGCGAGAACTGTTAGGCCACATGAAGGTTATAAACGAGATGGATATGAAGAAAAAGAAGTTGGAATAATTTCATTTTTGTCCATAAAAGTTTCCATTCTCTCGCTAATAACTGGACAGAATCTGCCGAGTTTGTCAAGCTAGCGCCTAGTGGCACAGAGCGTGATGATTCTGGTAAAAAACTAGCTAGTTTTTCTGACTAGGAACTGACTAGAAAGCAGAAAAAACTGACCAGTCTCTGCTAAAGAACTGGACAATATTTCTACTTGGGTATAAAATCCACCCCCAAAAAATTTATGGAGATTGTAATCTCCATAAATGATGGCATTATCCAGGTAGGGACCCAATTAAAAAAGAACGACTTCCAAAAACCGTTCGGACAGCGAACATTAAGAGATCTGCAAAAAGAAATAACATTCAATACACCTATCAAAGATGTAATACGAGTACCTAAAAGTTCTATGTCTAAATCCGTACAGTCAAAATCAATAATTTCAAAAGAGAAATCATCTTTAAAAATAATAGATGATCTATTTTTTCCGTTATCATTAACAAAGTTTAAACATCTACAATTATTAAATTTTAATTTATATGCATTTGATTCATTCAAAAGTCATTTATAATTACAATACCTTTATTCAATAAGAATTCTTTAATATCTTTGATTTTATTAAAAATACCCTGATTGTTCCAATGTAGAATTCTTAAATCCATAAAAAAAGAAAAAAGTATAAAAAATAAAAAATAAAGAATTCTTAGTCCTCTATATTATTTATATTAATAAATAGAATTCAAAATTTATAATCTAATTTATTTTAAAATATTTAAAAATATTAATTATATAATTTAAATTTAAGTTTTTATTTCCAAAAATTTTTTTTTATCTTTCGAATTTGAAATTAAATAAAATAAAATATTCTTCAAATGTATATTAGAAAAATTTTGCTGAACATTGTCCATAGCTTCATCAGAAATATGATTCATAATAAATTTAGTAATTGTTTTGGTACCAACTGAAATAGATAGGTGATTTGGCTCACCAGCAACATTTCTATTGCGCTGAAAATCAACATCAATAGATCCTGTATAATCATTGGAAATATGAGAATTTTGATGGTTGAATATTGTTTAGTTTTTTTGTTGTGTTTGCGTCTATTGTTATGATAGGATTTAGAAAAAACAATGTTGTTATAATTTGGTGTTAGTTCTTCGTACTTTATTGTATCAAGGAAAGGAAAGAATTTGTTTGTTAACAACAAATCGTTACTGTCATTCACCCGATTTGTTTTATAATATTTATTCTTCGCTTGTCCAAAAGAAACACGATTTTTATGTTTAATGGTATTAATTTCATTTTGTATTTTGAAAACTGTACATTTATTTTTCTCATAAATCCAATGATCACTTTTGAAATTAATGCAAAAAGGGGTCGAATCTTTTTTAGGACAGAATTTGTCATCATTATGAGCTTCTTCTTTTTTTCATCTAGGACATCTTGATTTGCTTTTACAAATTTTTTTAGTATTGTTACATAGATAACAATTAAAACAAAGTCTCGTTTCAGGGATATACTCATTAACGGCATATTTACAATAATGATAAATAATATATCCAGGAAGATGGCTTTCCAAAAAGTCAATCAAAATAGTTTGTGAGTCATCCCATTCAAAAGAACCGTCATCATTTTTGAGTTTTCTCTTCAATCTAGAAACTTTAACAATTTCTACACCCCTGAATAAAGTTCTTTAGAAAACATATTCAGATCAATATCTGTTGGAATACCTTTAATGATTTCTGTCGAATATAGAGAGAAAAATAAAATAAAAATATTCAATTCTTCTTTTCGAAATTCCTGATGATCTACCAAACAATTAGCCAGTTCAATATTATTGGTTTTAACAGAAAATTTGTTATAACCAATATTATCTACTATAAAATCAGCCCCGCTCTTGATTTTTAAAAAAATTTCTCCGATCTTTAATTGATGAATTCTTTTTTTATCTTTCCCAGTATAATTAATATGTAAAGTTGTGTGAGTTGTGTGATTTTTAGTAAAACGGTTGTGAAAAGATTTTAAATTAAATATTCGAATTTAAACCTATATCTGAGCTCGAATTCGAATTCAAATTTAACTGTGATTTTGAACTTGAATTTATTATGGAAGACCTCATGTTTTTCAAGGTCGGAGAAATCCTATATTTCGATTTTAAACCAGAGGAATCCGAATCAGCACTCCTCTTTCTGCCACAGTTTTCAGCTATAATAAAAGATTTATCGCTGGTATCAACAACACTTTCAACTTTTCTATCTAGTTCTGCAGCTTTTAAAGGTGAATTGAAATTATCATCGTCAATATTCATAAATTCAGAAGAGTTTCTTGTTTCAAAGTTGTCATACTCATCGTTATCTACGAGTAATGGGACATCATTGTCCATCAGCCTACAAAGAGGCCCTACCTGAATTTGCAACTTCTATGTGATATAGTTGTGAAAAAAACCAGTGACAAACCACCACACAAAGGCACTTGGGGAGGCAAGAACGACTTTAGTGAAGAGTCAGATATCCAAAGACCGGTATTTGCCAACAGCAGTGAGAACACGTGAACACGTCTGTACTGTCCACCGCCTCAAGCGAGCATCTCGCTCGACGATATCGACTGCAATCAGATCCACCATCGAGTCACCTGCAAAACTCGACGCCAATAGGAGACAGTGGAAAAATGAAACAGCCCTAATAAAATAGCGGATAGTGAATTTCCCTATCTTCATCAGTTGATGTAAAATAATTCAGATAAAATATAGATTTTCGGATTGTAACGTTCGATTCAGAAATGAAATTTACAAAAACTTGAAAAATATTTGTTCTCAATATTTTGAGTTCAAAATGATAGACAAACAGCGAAATTTTTTAAATTTCGTAAAACGGACCTCAAATTCAAATTCAGCGATCTAAAAAACCCATATATTATTACAGTTTGTTTTTCAGCACAATTTCGATTATTTGGTCCTCCATTTTGAACTCAAAATTTCGAGAATGAAAATTTTTTCTAATTTTTGCAAATTTAATTTCTGAATCGAACGTTACAATACGAAAATCTATATTTTATTTGAATTCTTTTACATCAACTGATCAAAATATGGAAATTCCTTATCCGCTATTTTATTAGGGCTGTTCCATTTTTCCTCCAGGAATTTTCT
Source organism: Aradophagus sp. ZL-2020 (assembly GCA_022817685.1). NCBI lineage: Eukaryota > Metazoa > Arthropoda > Insecta > Hymenoptera > Scelionidae > Aradophagus > Aradophagus sp. ZL-2020. The sequence goes on along the minus strand of JABFOV010004014.1, from coordinate 3,973 downwards.
CATGGAAGTTCCTCAAAGAATTTTTAACGGGGTGCTTTCTATAGTGCCATTTCACAGCCCTCCCTTTTTCAAAGTGAGTATCATTCTTCGAATTCGTCACATCTCCCCTTTTACATCTTAAACTGAAATAAAATAATTGTTTGAAAAATCAGGCAAACAAAAAGGCAAGTAATCGACTGTTGGAAAGTGACCGCGGTCGAGCGTTGAACATCGGGCGCACGCACCGAGCCGCCACTAACCGTCGCACAAACATTGACCCAGTAAGCGGTGAATTTTAGTTGAGTTAAGTCAGTCAATGGGAGGAAAAAATGGCGGATCTCGACAACTTGAACATCGATGGCATAATACAGAGATTATTGGAAAGTATGTGGAAAGAAAGCCCGCTGGCTGAACGACACGGGCAAGCACGCCTTTTTCTGCGCCCTTAACCTTGTGATGAAATACCTATTTTCAATGAAAAATAAAACCTTACATTAAAACAAATTACCAAAAAATAAGATAATTTCTCTAACCAGATATATAAAAATAAGAACACTTAATCGATCTAAAACCGACTCAATTGTGCACCGTGCATCAAAACACACGTGCATATATAAATTAAAATTCGCATTCCGCTAGGAATACAAAAAGTAAAACAATCCGAGGGGTTAAGACATAGATCCCAAATAATGCTCGTAAATTATCGCTTAATCGATCACACGTGTTCGTCTTCTCGACCCATGGTCGCGCGAGTCTGACACAATACGCGTAAACAATAATCTCAAGTGTCACCATTTGAGTTTATGACTGTGGTTTTCCTTTTTACTCCTTTGTTTTGCTTCGCGACTTCCAAAACCCTTCGGGTTCGAAATATGATCGAAAAGAATAATGAAATAAAGTCATATGACACCAAAGATGTCATTAATTTAAATAATAGAGTGATTAAGAAATACTTTTTCGTAACACGGGCATGAGAAACTTGATTTATGCTGCAAGTTATCGACAGCGTAAGCAGTTGTTCTTGAACCCGTGCCGTAAGCGTGACTATGTTCAATTTGGTTTGTCAATGTTTCAATGATCTGTGACATACTAAGATTCTGTCATTGCTTTAAAGGTTACAAACCTACTAGTTAAAAGTGTTGAAGCATCGCGGTTCATTTGTTTTTATTCAGTTTTGAATTTAATATAAGTAGAAAAAAAGAACGTAAGAGAAAAAAGTAATCAAAAATGAACGACAGTGCAATAGAATACATATATTATTAATAATATTAATATTCTTAATACATTAATAATACATATTATTAATACATTAATCGAAAAAGTGCAATAGTCTGATGATGAATCAGTGTCTGACTCAAGTTTTGACGATGTTTTACCTACAAATATCGCTCAAGAAGCTAAAAATGCAGTACAAGTTTTATTACCAAAAAAATCGAGTAACCTATATAACGAGGTGTATAATACTTTTATTTTGTGGATGAATGAAAATAAAGTTAAAACCATCTCCAAATTACGCTTTTAGCTTATTTTTCTATGTTGTAAAAACAACACAAACCTGGATACAAAAGTAAGAATAATATAATACTAATAATTAATAGTAATTCTTCATATTTTTTATAGTTTTTACTATTTTCAAAATATTTATTGCTTTCAAATAACAACTTCTTTTAATTAAAAAACTATAATATTATAATATTGCACTTATCAAAAATTTTATTTAAATCTAATAATAATTTGAAAATATCAAAATATAATTTTTCTTAATTATACATAAAAATGTTATAAATTTAACAGAAAAAACAAAAAACTGTAACAAAAAATGAGAAATTCATAATATACATTAAAATAGATACATTAATTTAATAATTTTTTAATTATTTATTAAAAACAAATTATATAATCTTTAGGTTGTATTAATTTTTGGAGTATATGGAGCCCTTCGTTTAGATGAAATTACAAAAATTAAAGTAAAAGATATCGAAGATCACGACAAACTTTTACTCGTCAAAATACCAGAAACTAAAACTAAAATTTCGAAATCGTTCACAATAGAGGAACCATATTACCATGTGGAAAAACGGTATGAAGCCCTTCGACCACAAGATTCAGCATTAACATCACGTTACTTTTTAAATTATCAAAATGGAAAATGCACAAAACAAGTAAAAATTCAAATTAAATTTGAAATTCTATTCATAAAATATTACTACTAGCACAATTGAAAAGTTATAACAATATAATGGAAATTTAAAAAAAAATAAAATAAATAAAAATTAAAACAGGTGATTGGAAAAAACAAAATTGGTGCAATGCCAAAAGAAATAGCAGAATTTTCAAAATTAACAGTTGTAAAGTCTTACACTGGGCACTGTTTGTGTATTGTTGACGTTGACATTTGTACAGAAACAAATGTCAACGTTGAATTCTTTAATATTGAACTTGATCAGACTAAGAGTACTAACACACAAGGTATTTATTTACTTTTGTAAAATTAATGAAAATATTTCGAAACAAAGCTATTATATATGTGTAATTCTTTTGATTTTCGACAAACAAAATTCCCGATAGTCTCCAAATTAGCTAAAAATCATTTTTTCGCTTCATTTTATCATAAAACTAAGAAAAATTATAATATCAATTATTTCTTTAGGGTTATTTGTATGCAAACGTTAAATAACTTTTTTATGGAAAATAATACTCATTCCTGGAGAAGACATGAACTAATTGTTAAATAACGTTTTAATACTTAAAATAAAATATATATCGATGTTACTTCAATCCTCTATGATCCATTGTAATAGAAAATAGTAATAAAGAACTTTCCTGTAGCACCACAAATACATTTTTTACGTAAAAACTAAAAAATTGCAAAAGAAATTCAAAATTAATTTTCCAAAATACTCCATCTTCGATTTTCAAGTTATATGGCTTAAAATACTTAGGACACATGCAAGTTTTCAGGGAAAAAATTTCAGCCATGGTTATTAATTATTGGCCGAGTTATGACTGATTGGAGATGAAAATTGAAATTGTTTGTTAAAAAATTGAAACCATTTTGAATTAAGTGTTTATAAGTAATGTATATTTAAACATTTCAAGTATAAAAATATACATATTTATATATTTATGAATCACGTATCAATGAAAAATAACGACATATAATGATAACGTCATATAATGAATAAAATGCCCTAATACAATTTACTGCTGATCAGTTGAGTCTGTGGTCACTGCTCTGTAGTTTTACGCCTCTTGCTCGATCTGTAATAATTTAAAATTGTATTCATATTCTTACTTTATAAACCGAATTTTTATAGTTATTTTCAATATTTTTACCTTGACACCGTAGTTTCATTTTCAATTGATTCCTTGTAGTTTTCTAATACATTAATCAATACTTTATCTTCAGAAAAGGAATGCGGTTTTAAATGAGCAAAACCTCCTTCTTGCGGAACACATGCATGATAACTTCTGATGCCTTGTACGTAAGTTGCAAATTTAAAACGTTTCTCCATTTTTGATTTATGTTTGGCCATTTCTTCCTTCGACACAAAGCTCACAGTTATTCCAGTAATGTTTTGTTTACTCCAGTCAAACATTTGTTGTGGAGTTTGAATCTGCTTGTCACTAGACAATTGTAAACTTGCTCTGGTAACTAACCTTTTTATTGTGCCACCTAATCCATCGCTGAGTCCTTTCCCATGCGCAGTTGCGAAATAGTGCCATTCTGTTGGAATAGAGAAATCTTTTTCATGAAGGCACACATTCAGTACGTTGAATCTATTCTTGTATTGTGCAGGTAAATCATCAGAGAAGTAGATTAATTTTGTTAAAACTTCGAACTTCGTTTTCAAAAATTGCACTAACAGGTGCTGGAAATAGTGTACAGCAATTGTATTATGAGTCAACTCATCGGAAATCACAATAAAATTCAAAGGTTCGACCATATTTGTCTCAGAAGATTTATAATAACACGCAAACGGATGAATTGTAG
>JABFOV010004013.1:0-14814 GCA_022817685.1 Aradophagus sp. ZL-2020 | reverse complement strand
TCGTAATTCTCGGCGAAACTTTTTCGCATGCCGTCCCAATCGTTTAACGAGTCATTCGCGGTTGAAGGAGAAGAAAAAAAAAAGCAGCAATAAAGCCAAACGATACACATAAGATATTTCCATACGCACGAGGCGTGTGCATGCAAAACATTGGAAGTCGCAAATAATGTTATCAGCCGGGCGGAGCCGCGAGCGCATAATTGACCGTGACATGAACAATGTGAGCAGGAAGATGCGCCGGCGAATCGCCGCCACGGATTAAGTGGTACCGTGTGCTTTCGGCTCGCTTTCTGGAAGTCGCGACTTATCAAACAGCCACTTTTTTGCTCTTTTTTTCCTTCTTTTTTTTGCCTTTTTCATATCACGCCTCTGGTCGCGCTTCGACGATCCTACGCAACATAAATTTCGTATTGCATATGCATGTCCGTTGCGGTTTGCTCGGCTCTTTGCCGGGACGCCGGGACGTCCGACGCCGAATACACGGATGGTAATAAGCGCTAATTAATATACAACGCTAATGTGGCCGCGCGCATGCGCTTATCCAGCGAATCATGGGAAATGTTTCCGCACATGCAAATGCCTACGAAAGGCGAATCGAGTTATTACGCTTCCGGCGCGATCCTGGATTACGATTATGTCGAGCGCGTGACTAAGAATAGTTTGACGGGACGCGGTTTTATGTTTGTTAAAGGAAACGCCGGGGGGAATAATGCGCGCCCGCGTTCGTCAGTGATATTTATTTGGATTTTTTACTTCGATTCAATTCCAGCGTCAATTTGATTTTTGCACAGAAATTCGCGAAAACTGAACGGATTCGCGAAAAAAAAATGTGCTTCGTTTTGTTTTTTTTAATCGTAAATATATTTTTTCATAAATTAATACACTCAGAAAAATATCCTTTTGAAGGAAAATTCGCCGTTTTGCTACAAAAGGATTCCGTTTACTTGAAAATGAATTCTTTTGATGCAAAAAGAATCCTTTTACTTCAATGCAAATTTTGAGGACACTTTTCTCAATGTAATGTTATTGCACTTGAAATTTCCAACGTTTGGTTATAAATGGAAACAGAAATGAATGTAATTTAACAGAACACTTTCGATCTGAAAGAACAGTGTTTACATTTTGTTTACAAATTTCTTTTTGCAAAAATCTACGAAATATTTGCAAATTTGCTTTCGCAAAAGCATACTTACAAATCGTATATAAGTTTCCTTTGGCAAACACATATTCATATATTTATTTTTGCAATACAAGAAATTATCTATACCTTTATTTATTGTTATTAATAAACATTGCAAACTTCAATTATCATTATCGGATTAATTATTACAAAAACTTCGATTGTTAAATTTTCGTTAAATTATTTTCCACTCCGTTTATGCAATTTTCATTCACCCATAACTAATGTTCCTAAATCGTGATTTATTGTCGGACGCGAAATTGAGAAAGAAAATGTCGTGCGCTGAAACGTAGCTTTCAACAAGATACTAACGCGATGCCTTCCCCATGTGTACACAGCACATGCAAATGAATGTGTGCGTTATATTACGCTCGACGATGCATCAAGCAGCTGCACAGATGATCCCGGCAGGCTTAACCGCTGTAACAGATTGCTCTATTCGATGTCAAGAAGACACAATTCCAATTAGCGCTTTACGTCCATTTCAGTAACGCAAACACTCGTCCGCAAACAATTGCGATTTTCCCGCGCAAGTTGAAACGCATAGTGACAACGTGGCTAAAAAAAATTCTGATGAACGGATTTTAATCGGAATTTTGTCCGCTCGGACCTATTGAAACCTATTCGAACCAATTAAAACCCATTAAAACCAATCAAAATATATTAGAATCAATTTAAACCCATTGGAACCGATTAAAACCTATTAGGAAAGAGCGAAATGTTAATTGAAAATTGAAAAGGTACGTTGCCCATTGATTGTTCTCATTCAACCAATAGTGCATTTATTTATTTTATCCTGTTCTATCATTAATATTTGTCCCATAAGATGTTTGGCAATTAGATCCTATTAATTACGTTTGCATTTTAATTCCTAATGAGATTTCAATGACAATTCAATAATTTTTAATGCTTCTTAATCGTATCTTTGTTTATGTAAAATATCAATTGAAACTACTTACTTATAAAATGAACGTTAATTAAAGATTGAATGAATGTGTTGCTTGTTGATTAAATGGATTGCTCTAATTCAAGTATCAATATTTATTTCAATAAGATGTTTACCAATTTTGATGAAAATTTAATAATTTTTAATAGTTATTCTCTGAATTGAATTCGTTATTTTTTCCAGGACCAATAATTTCCCCAAGCTTTTTCAAGTTTTCCCAATTTTAACCATCCTAATGCATAAATTAATAACTCGAAGTGCACTCAGAAACCTTTCATCGTATCGGAGATATTGGACGAGGTGGAACGAAAGTTTATGAAAAATTTAGCCAAAAATCGGCCCGACTTTCCCCCGACGAATATGCCGGGAACTAATTAACCGTGAGTTCAAAGCGGCCCCTGTATCGGGAGCGTCCGAATTTCATGAATAATTCCGTCAACCGCATTCAACGAAAAATGAAGTCCGTATGTTAATGCCAGACCTTCTGTGAGCACAGGGTGGCCAGATAAACACACCCACGCGAGTCTTTTCAAACGCTCCCCCTCATCGGCTGGCTTTTGTATGATTTTTCCACAAAGACGGAATCGTCCGTTGGAGGAAAATCGAGAGTGGCTCGCGACATTTTGGCCTCGTGTTCGTCGCACTTGCATAAAAGTCGATACGAGTTTCAAGTTTTCCAAGTTTTTGTACTTAAAGTTTAAAGCGTATAGAAAATAATAAAAAAAAATGAATGTAACAATTTATATGTACCTACAGTTAATTTTCTTTTCGTTCGTTCGTTAGATACAATAAATCAAGATAGGAAGTGTGTAAACAAAAATGTAAACAAAAATAAAAAATGACCTCTACGTTTTCTTTGTATACTTTCAACGTTCACATTACCGTTTCCGCGATTCTTCACTATGAAAATAAGTATTTTGTTTTGAGGACAAAGACACTAAAAGAGTCTCAATTTAAGACACTTTAGGTGTTTAAGGCACTAAAAAAGGTCTAGGTTCAAGATATTTTTGGTGTATAAGACAATGAAAGTGTCTAAAAACTAGACCCATGTTTTTGCAGTGGTATCTCGAAATTTCTCCTTCCTCCAAGACTCGTACCACTAAACCAAGTAAAAACTTGCAAACTCGGCGAAACAATTTCGCGGATCCCGGAGGACGAAGCCGCCGATAATAATTGCGGCATCGTCGGCGAGGCAATTAATGAAAAGTCGAAATTACGTGCGGTTCGGGTAATTTGCATCGCTCGGAGTTAATTCCAGACGAGTGACGCAAACGACGGGAGCGCGGTCACTCGGCTGAAAATCACACAATAATTTCCGCCGTAATGCGAGCTTCAATTTGCATTCCGCAGGTTAATGAGTCGCCGGGGACCGTGCATAAATGATTGCGCTTAGATGAAAGTATTATTCATCAGCCAGATGCTCGGCCAATTTATGGCTGTTTGTTTTCCGCGATACCAGAAGCGACGTCCTTAATCGAGCTGACATTCCGAAATGGTAATGCCGAGCTTTGTCCTTCGGCCGATTGTATGACTGATTAAGTCGAGCGCAAAGATGTATCGGAGCCAGTGGATGAACGTGAAATGAAACGGACTGTCAAGGATTTTTCGTTTGATTGATGCGCTCGCTCGGTATTGCTATTATGAGCAACGCGAGCTCGCGTTTAATGTCTCAATAATTGTTTGCAAAAACGATGCCCGAGTCCAAATAAGTTTCCTTATTCCGATCGGAGGACAGAACGTTGAAAGGATGACGAATAGAATTGCGATGTTTGAATTTCGAAATCGGCGTCAAAACCGTGATATCGCTAGTTAGACGATAATGAAAGAATGGAAATAAGTTGATTCACTGTAAAAACTGATACTTTATTTTAAAACGTTTTCAAGCCCCATAGAAAACGTTTCGAAGTGTTTTAAATTTTAACCTATCTTTTCAAGATGGTAAACACTTTATTGTTTCAAAAATGGGTACGAATGAAACACCATTTTTTGCTGTGTATTCTTGGTTCCTTTAAATATTTCCAAAAGGATAAGAATTTTAGATAATATTCCACGGGAATAACTTTTTGTAGTTTTTACCTACATTTTTAGGTTAGATTAACCATACTAAAAACCAGGGAAAATGTTGTCTTAAAAATCAAATATTTCACATCGGGTTGAAAAATATTTAAAAATATCGGCCTGCTCCCTTCATGTATACTTTCAATTTAAATTATTACACAATTTAATGAAAAGTCGGTATTGCAGGAATCTTCCGCAATTCTTCAATACGTCATCCTCTTAACGTTTGCTGAAAAGAAACAGAAGTACTTGGAAAAAGATTGGTTTTAACTGACGTTAATTAAGGAAATCATTGATTGAATTACGAATAAAGAAATGTCTTGGATGCGACGATTACGTCAGACTTCTCTGAATGCAAGCTTGTTTTGTCCCGATTTCTAAATAAGATTCGTTTGGCGCGTTATGTCACCGATTTGGTTCATCGAGGTATTATTATGGTAATCATCGGAGAAATGATTACAGGAAGATGGAGGACCCGGAGACAGGCGTTCCGATTATTTTGAATAAGACCTAGTTTTTGTGGAATCGATGGAAATTCAATGGCAGATGTAAAGTTCCGTGGCGCCTTTGTCGAAGCGTTGGCAGATTTGGCCGGCTACAAAGAGCGATCGGGATTTCGAATGTAAATGAGGAAAGCGGAATTGAGTTATGACTGCGAGCCTTCGGCTTATGTGGCTCTTCGACAGACACAAAGGCGGATCGTAAAAAGCGACTTGAATGCGATCGGTGCGAGCGCGAATAAAGGTGCCTTAATTAATCAATCATTGACGATTTTTTCGACGGAAAACGTGGCCGATCAGTTTCCGTGTAAAACGGAATTCACTTTGGTGGAGACTAATCCAAGTGAATTTTTAAATAAGTAATGTTAAAGTTGTAAAATATATTATGAATGTAACGCAAGCACATGTGAATCACTTACGAGTCATGAATAATGAAAAAGAGATTAACAAGTGACTCATGAGTCATGAGTAGCTTGCGTTATAATCAACAATATCTTTTAAGTTTAATATCTAACGAATTAGTCAAGATCCATGAGTGATTAAAGTGTAATTAATGAGTTAGTCATAAGTCATTAATTCCTATAAAGTAACGAGTGAATTAGTCATGACTCATGAGTTAACTGCGTTACAATCATAGATTTCTCACGAGTTGGTTTATAAAGAATTACTCATGACTAATGAGTCTTAAAAAATAAACGGTGTTAAACTTAAACTAGAAAAGTAACTGGTTGTGGAGATTAAAAAGTAGGTCACGACTCATAATTAAATTTGGGACATTGAGTCTCATGAGTTTCTTATAAGTTTAACATTTGCTATCTGAAAATGCCACTCGGGCACTCTCTTTGTGAACATTTTCATTCCGACGGACACCGGAGACGACGGACTTCCATTTAAAACTGTTAGCTACCTCCCACTATAGGCGAATTCTAACATTTCACGGAATGATTAGCGGGATCCCGGAACGCCATTAAAAAGCGCCGCAGACTCCCGTCCGACACCTGAAACAAAAAACCTCATCTTCCAAATCTAGACGCTAATTTACTGCCCATAAGTTTCAATCACTTGTGCATTAAAAAACCATACAAATATACAAATTACCCGGGCGAAAAAACCGGAAATGAGTTTACGAGGGCCCGAAAAGGGGCCAAATGCGGCCACTCGGGCTCGCACAGGCTCCGTCACGAAATTGCCCACCGTCGCACTGTCCTCTTTGCCTACGTAACTCTCATTTCGGCCAATTTCGCCTTTTTTTTCTCCATGTTCCTGTCTCTATCGTCAGGACCTCATCTACGCAGATGTCTCTATCTCTCTTTCATCAAACGCCATTGTCGTCGCTGTTTCTCGCGTTGGCTACCTCCTCAACATTTAAACTTATTTTTCAATCGCCCTCTTTGTCGCTCGGAACACGCACTACGTCATTTCACGACCTTTGTCTTGCCAGTACGGCTGTCCTTGTCGCACGCCTGGTATCACGAGGAAGAAGACAGTAGTGACGGATCGTTACCCAGAGGCGTGCCCGACACTTCGCAATTTTTTTCCTCACTAACTGCACGAAATCATTATCAGCTAATGATTCCGTGCTATTGTCACGGAAAGACCAACTGAATGGAGGAACGAATTTGAACGACGGCCATTGATGGATTCTGGTGCTTTTGCATAATTCGAAAGAAGAAAAGAAAATTTACGCTTTGCCTTGAACAATTGGGTGATTATAGAGTCGCAGCTTCTGGGTATAACTACGAGTTCTTGTAATTCATTAGAATTGTAGTTTGAGACGACGAAATGCTCAATCGCTAGAAGAAAAACGAAGAGAAGATTATAGTTTCTTTCAACGGTTCCTTAGATACGTTTTAAACTAAAATTTTAAGGGAAAAAGTCTGAAGAAACGAAATTAAAATTACATCCTCTGTCGCTGTTTTGAAATACACGGAGAAAAAAGCATGGTCAGTACAAGTATATTTATATTTAATTTAAATGTATTATTTGGATGTTACTATACAATTTGACGTATTACACATACACGTAGAAGTACTTAATAGGCTTGATAAGCGAAATATACGTATGGTTGAATCAGCCATATATTAGTTAGATCTTCCTATTTTGTTTAGATCTATCTACTCTTCCTTTATTATAAATATGTATATATGTCTTTATGCTTTGAATAAAAAACATAATCATATTTATTTTATTTGTTTTGATATGTACACCATTCTATATTAATCATAAATTATGGGTAATGGAAATAAAAACTTTCAGTTATATTCATTTATATGCAGGCGGGTCTAATTTTTTCTCCGTGTAATTTTCGATGCATCGATACAATAATCTATATTTCAAGATGCTTAACTTGAAAAAGGGCAAAGCAAAAAAATGTTACAGACTTTCACAATATTTTCATTATTTTCTAATTTTTGCATTATTTTGACGGGTAAACGTTCACTTTGTAAACTTTCTTTTGAAGAGGTTGCATAGAAAACCTTCAGCCTGTGTGAAACCATTTTTTCTTTCGATTACGTTTATTTTTCGTTGTTTCAGAAGTTATTAACACAGATTTTCTCTACAAACATATTGGAAAAATTTTGAACGATCACCGTTTTAAATTTGTAGAAAAAAGTACTATTAATTTTTCTGCGCGTAAACCAAACTTTCTCGTTTACATAAAATTTTAATACAATCGCATCAACGCCCCGAGATTCGATTTAACAACTACACCATCGAATCGCAAGCCGTTTTTCGTGCGCGCAAAACCAACTCGTTGCGCAACTCAAATCGCGGTCGTTTTCGCAAAAATTTCTCCACTGAATATGTAACGCAAACAAGATTTTCATAATGAATTACAACGTTTACGGTTCGCGATTCCGTCGCAATAGCAAAAACTGTTGAGCGTAACCGGCAGAAAAGAAGAAACGAAAAAAAACACCGTCGTACGAATTATCGATACTTGGGCTCGGCCGGATCGTAAAAGCGCGATTATAAATAAAGCGCGGGTTAAAAATGGCCCTTTATTCATCGCAAGGCGGCGTTAAACGAAGCCGCCGCGACCGGGGTCCCCGAGTGACCCTGAAAACGGCCTGTATCAATGATCAGTCATGCCAACTTATTAAACGAAAATCGCTCGCTCGCGAGGATTAATGAATCGTAAAAGCCGACTCTCGGTCGGCGGCGTTTAATGCCGCGCCGCTCATTGTCTTTCGGCCGTGTTTGCGGCTGCCTACCTGCCGGCGGGACGCACGTGCAAACCGATTAAATTTACGCACTCGCCTGACGCTGCCAGTCACAACAGAGACGTTTCCTTTCACTCGCGCTCGACTTTCTTCAAATCGCGGCGTTTCGCGCTGCCCCCCGCTTCACCCCCGAACACCAGCGGGTTCACTTTTATACCCGAAACGACGACACGCCGATTTCCTCGAAACGAATTCATCGACTTTTTCGGCCGATCACAAAGAGAAAAGGTAGCTTCTTGCGGGAGATTCCGCTCGACGGCGGAGCGTTTTTGCGAAAATTATTTATTCATTTGCGCGGGGTTCAAAACCCGCCGGCCGACGAAAGTCACTTTTTACTCGGCCGAACCGACGGGATTAGTATTGAATTTCTTATTGCGGTTAATCGAATTCGTTCGATCGTAATCGAATTTAAATTGAAAATTAATTGTGGGGGGGGGGGGGCAGGATTGAGGTAAAAACACAAGATTTTGAGATATTTTGCATATACGAGACAACAAAAGTGTCGTAAATACTGAAAATGTTTCATAGCGAGATGCTTGTTTTTGGGGTGTTTCAATATTTTAATCGGTGTCTCGTCATTGTTCACGTCTCATTGTTGATGTTTTCAAGTTTTTAAATTCAAAACTGAATTTGAAAAAGTTTTAAACGTGAATTGAATTTTAAATTTGTTGCAAAAAGTATTGCAAACTTTCTAAATGCAAAAAGACAGATAAAATGAAAAGAAAAAAAATGCAGTCATTGTTTCCAATAAAAATAACCAACATCAGCCGTTTCCATTCTCCTCATCAAATTACTTCATTATTCGAAGTTGAAATAAAATCAGTTCAATCCCCATTCAGCTCATTAATTAAACGCGATAATTTATTCCAGTTGCGCGCGATCTGCATCGATACACATATCTCCGCGAATAATTAGCCTCGCAATTTTTCACCGACATTAACGTATCGCTGAAACTCATCCCTAGTTTATTCACGTCAATTATAAACAATTATGAAAAATCTAACATTGTTCCCCCTCCGTGCAATTAGATAAGATTTGCGATAGAAGACGTTTAATTACAAGCCGCGCTTTCGAGCTTACCTTCCTTTCGGAAAGGGTTCCGCGGCGAGCTAAGTGCACGCGTTATGAAGAGCATAATTGTAGATACGCTAATCGTTTCCATTATTTTCACCGGGTCGGTTTTCGTGCGGCCGCGAATAATTTGTTTTACCGGTAATTGCATGCATTGAAATACCCGCTAATGATTCGAATTGCGAGCCGCTGAATAATACATGTCGCTGAATTACGATTCAAAAGCATTATTCAATATGTGAAAAACGGATACAAATAAACGCCGCGTTTTTACAGCTCGATTCTGAATAATGGGAGAATCGGATTCCGCGAATCAGCTCGTCGAAATAAATTAAAATAAAAAAGAAAACATTTTGATTGTGTGCGATACGATTGAAATTCAGTTAATGAAAGATTTTACACTGGGTTACATTGGTTAACGATGGTCGCTGATTTAATATTTTTATTTTTCAAAAATGTTGAAAAAATCAGTTTATAATAAGCGAATTATTATTGTTATTATAATAAACGGATTATAGTTCGTATAAAAATAATCAACTTTGCGAAAAAATATTTTTATAAGAATGGATTTTTAAAGAATGTAGAATGTAAAAAATGTGGAAGGGTAGCAGCATTTACGAAAAATTAAAATGTAAAAACCTGTCTTCGAGTTTGCATTTGAAACGTCTGTATTTTCACTCGAAAATGAAAATAGCGTCAATACTTTTTTCTATAATTTTCGTAAAGCTTGCAAAAAGTGTTATATTGATTTTAGAACAACGTTGAATTTATTTTCACGAAAAAATTAGTTCTTTTACAACTAATTAAAGGAAACTCAACAAAAAATCAGCCCTTCTTCGTTGTTTTTGGCATGTACTTAAAGTTTGTAACGTTTACCAGTAAACGAAAATCAACGTTAAAAATTTCAAGAAAATTATTTTTTTTGCAGGAGTGTTAAAAAATTTAGATTTAATTGATGTGAATTGCGATGCAGATCCTTTATTGAACTTTCCAAAAATCTTAAAATAGAAATTATTCATGTAGTTGAAGTTTGCAACGATTAATAGTAAACGAAAATCACTGAAATATAATTCTACAACATAAATTGCAATGAGAAATAAAAATCGTATATCCTAAACGAGGAATATATTCATGCTTTTTTTTGTAAAACTATTCAATAACATTTACCATCGTTTATAGATGTAAAAAATTGTATCGAATTCAATTGCTGTCGACTGATAAACGTTGGACATTTCAAGAACATTTTGGCGTTAATTTTAAAATTCAAGTTTTGCAACCCAGTTCGTTATCCTCTTACTGTCTCAATTAAATTCACAAACTGCCTCAATTGAACACAAACAAACTTTTTGTAAATCGCTTTCAACAGTTTCGACATTGTAAAAACTAATGTCCCATTCTGAGACACTTTCAATAAACGAGACAGTAAAAGCATCTCAGTAACGACAAACTACTTTGTCGTCTCAGGCATGAAAAATGTCTGAAATCGCGACACTTGTGTTTGTAATGAAGGTGTTGTGTTGTTCCAACATTGTCTCGTCGTCATCGGAACCTTACCACTTAATTCATGCAACTCGGTTTCGTCGATACCTGCATCGATTCGATAGGAAAAAAAAAAGAAAAAAACCCGTCGAACAATTAAAGTCGTTTCGTTGGCCGGGCCGAACAATGTGCGCGCTATCGGCGATCGATCGTTTCGAATTGATCGGTCGATCATTGAATCAGCGCTAAACGAACATTCAAATTATCCGAATAAGAGAGCTGTCCGCGGGCGGTCGCTCGTGGAATCGTTACGAGTCATCCGATCAGATGTACCGCCGTAATGAACGACAAACAATGGCCGGCCGTACGATATCGTATATTAATCGATTACAGTCACGGCCGCGGAGAAACGCCGAGCGGTTGTTAATCATTGGCCTTTTCCTTGCGCGCTGCTCCGGTTGCGATTTCGCCTTGAGCCGAGTATTCCGCCGTCGCTAACTGCCTTTGTAAATATCGCGATCGCGGCAAAAAAGTGCCGTCATTTGTAATTCATCACGTCGTTCGGTGGAAGCGGCCAATTGCGCAATTACGACGAATGACTTTACGATAATGATAATTGCTCGGGAATTATCGTGCGATCCGAGCATTAACATGGAATAATGTTATAATTAATTTTTGTTTTTCCTCCGCCGAGGGAGCGGGGCTTTAACGAACGATGGCATTTCGGATTTTGATTCGCCGTTGCGATGGAACAACGCACTTTTGCCACGAGGAAAGTAACGCGCTGAAATTTCAGCACCTTTTACGGCCGATCCCACGAACGAGGGATTTCCGTGTAAGAGTGGGGGGAAAAATTGCCTTCCAAGATTCGTGAATTACATTTTACTGCTTTCGACGATAAAATTTGCTTGCCCCTCCCCTCCCGCCGCGACCCCTCCCCGACTTTTATTGCGGACTTTATATTATATAAATGCGGATGAATAATTATTATAGGCGCGAGAAATCGCTTGGAAAGACGGTAAAATTAATGCAAGAAAACATGAAAGTCAGGTGATTCATTATGCCGGCGCCTTTTATTTTGTTGCGTTCGAATGAATAATAATTGCGCGCTTTGGGCTTCGCTTTTACATTCGTACTGTTTACACGCTACTGGGTAGTTGAAACTTTATCGCAATTTTTAATTTCACGTCAAAATGTAGAATTTCGAGTCAAAATTTGTGTATTTTGCGTCGGGATGTAAAATTGTGTGTCGAAATTTGAATTTCTGCGTGAAAAAGAATGTAAAAAATGTGATAAAATGCAATGAAGGATGTAATAAAATTGTGTGTCAAAATTTAATGTTCTGCGTGAAATAGTGCGTTCTCCCACAAAACTTCCGCTAATTTATATTCGTGCATCGATTCGAGCGCGTACCGCTTCTTTCGTAACGTTGCAAAACGGGACCGAACAATATTCGTGACGTAAACGTTATATTTTCTATTGTAAATTTTATAGTTGGAAAATGGAAATTATTGAGAAATCATGGCGCATTAATATTACTCGTTTGAAAATTAATATTATTAGTTTGAGACGCTTATGTAACTAACACATTGTTGGGACTTTCGTCGACGCTTTCTATTTAATTATAATTAAATCCGCTAATCGATTCTTTACTCAATCAAAGGTACTGTTGCCATAACGATAAAAGTGCAAGTTTATATTTACATTGAAAAAAAAATTTACTATTTTGAAAATACAGATATACAAAAGTAAACATCATAAATGAAGAAAGAAATATTTTTTTATATTATTTTCGTCAACAATAAAATTATAATTAATAAATTATAATTATATTTTGGCAATGATTATAAACAATGTCAAAAGCACCAACTTACGCCATCTGCATCTCGCGAAAACTTGAAATTTTTATTCAATTATGAAAATATATAAATTGGATATTCTTTAAATTTACAACATTTATCAGTAAACGACAATTGAATTCGATACAATTTTTTACATTTAGAAACAATGATAAATATTATTGAATAGTTTTAAAAGAAAAGGCATAAATATATTCATATTCTAGGATACACAATTTTTATTCCTCATAGCAATTTATGTTGTAGAATTATATATCATTGAATTTCGTTTACTATTAAACGTTGCAAACTTCAATTGGTCAACTACTTTGTCAATGTCCACAAATTAAATGGTAAACTTCAGTGCATATGTTTTTCCACACCGACAGAACAGCATTTTTAATTTAAATAAATATTTCTTTATATACGAACCTATCAAATTTGTATTTAAATTAAATCAATAAATGTATTCAAATTGAATAAAAATTTTACAAAAAAAATGTTTACTGGTGACAAATAAAAAATCGTTCACATTTACAATACATTTTATTTAATTTGAATACAGTCTTTACAGCTCACCCACAATTTATAATCTACCTAATGTCAATAATTTTGTCCCCCGCATGCAAGTAACCATCGAACAATTCTTCACCTTCTTCATCCCGCCACAAAAACGAACACGACAAACCGGGCTTCAATTTGTCAGCGGCTCCGAACGAATCCCAAATCAATCCGATTTCTCGCGATGGCGCGAACAGATAAAACCCCGGTCGTCGGTCGCGCGGCGCTAATTGTGATTCAGTGTTCCGTGGCGGTCGCGACAGGTGCGAAAGGAGGCTCGTTTAATATTTATCGTCGATCGCGCGCCCTCGTTGGCACCTCGTGCACGGGCTCCAATTAGAATTCGTGGTGGTCACCGTAAATTCACGGAAATTATTAGAATACAAGCCGATCGCCACCGAGAGATAAGGCCCGCTGGCCCGTCCCCGGGCTCACACGCGCGACAGGTCGGACGGAATACCAGATGCTGAGCCGTTTTGTCCCGTCCGTCCGATCTAATCTGTCCGGCCGATCTTGAGGCGGCCGGCCGATCCGACGGAAATATTCTCATTCACCGTGATCGGGAGAAACGTGCGCAGACAGATTTCCGCGCGTTGATCGATCCCCTTTGTTAATCCCCGGCAATAATCGTCATTACATTGTCACGTGGCCCACAAAGGAGGCCCGAAATTAACAGCCCAGTTGACCCGAAGCAAGTACAATCGTTGCTCTTCTTTTTGTTGCAGACGTCTGCGAGCTGCTGGCCGAGAGACCGTACGGTAAGTCACGCGATTCACGGCTTACGGAAGTTTCGCGATCGAGAAAAAGTGACAAACGAACGGGGCGACGGGGGAGGGGGCACGGATGATAAGGGGACAAAAAAGGGGGCCCCGGCAAAAAGCCGGCCGCGCATCCGCTCGCCGGGACGCAGTCGTAAAATTCGGCGCTGTTTTGTCCACCCGGGATTATGATTTACCTCGGCAAGGCCGGCCGTGGCTAATATCACGCAATAACCAGCTCGGACCTTGCCCACAGGTATACATTATACGATGTACGTCAGCGGGGCCGGGTAAACGACCATCTGGCGGAAACACTTAGCGAAGGACGGGCCCCTTCAAACGGGCCGCGTCGCTAAATTTTGCCTTTCTTGCTGGCCTTTTGCCACCCCCTCCCCCCGACCCCACCCCGGATGCGTTCGTTAAGTACCAACGATAAGCGCCGAGGATTATCGGAGACGCGGAGGACCAAGTGCTCGTCAATTAATATCCCGTGGCGCCGGGTCCGGGATGCCGAATCAACAGGTCCGTTGTAAAGCGTTTTGAATTCACCCTCTCGAGGGGCACGAATCTTTAGCGAGAATTCTGATGCAAGGGATGACTTGCGAGGGATGGTCCGCGGGGCTGCTTCGCCGGCAACGTGTATTTTGAATGGCGAGCGTGGGCCACCCCTTGACAGCCGATTAGGCCGAGATGAAAGTCAGCCCCCACGGAAAACTTAAAAAACACCGCTCGATCATTCGAACGTCTTCGACGACAGGCAACACGCTGCTTTTACGCCGCTTAGGCCGCATAAATCACCCGCCGTACCTTTTATAATTCAAATTCGTGTCGGGCGCCCGCCGAACGACGGGTAATTGCGTATCGTGACTCTTCGATTCCAGGCGAGACAATGGATCGCGCAGAATTTGCAATAAATAGTTTAAAGTGGCGGAAAAACGAGGGACTGGTTCTGCGGAATGTTCGCGAATTCGGAGAATATGTAAAAGTTCAAATGTACCTGAAGTTTGCCACGTGACAAATCGCCACACGTTTTTGACTTAAAAAATTTGCTCTGTTCAAAAATTGAAATCGACAAATACAATAATAAACATATTGAAAAATATAAATTAACACAAAAAATTGTCGGTTTTAATTCTTCAAATTCAAAATGTTGTAAGGCCAAAATGTGTGGCAATCTGCCACGTGGCAAACTTCAGGCA
>JABFOV010004012.1:0-14822 GCA_022817685.1 Aradophagus sp. ZL-2020 | reverse complement strand
TCCACAATGACAATGATGCGAGAAACTTAACCTCGCGAGCGAAACGATGATACAAGATGTCACGTGATGTCTTTATTTCTCTCTTCGTTTTGCTCGCGAGGTTAGGGTTCTCGCATCATTGTCATTGAGTATTTGTAGATCCAACAACGACTTTTTTTCCCGTGTAACTACAAAAAAAGATTAGTTAACGAAATGACGAAAATTGTTATACATAAAAACTCTCTGAATGAAAGATCCAATTGCGAGAAACTTCCCTATTAAAAATTCTCACGTGAGAAATAACGTGAGAAATAACATGAGATCTCACGTTATTTCTCACGTGAGATCGCACGCCAATTCCTCATGTAAAATGTATCGTGTTTTCTCACGTTATTTCTCACGTCTTTTTTTACGTTATTTCTCACATGTTATTTAACGTAGTTTTTTACATTATGTGCTACGTTATTTGTCACGTGTTTTCTCACGTTATTTCTCATTTAATGACGTTATTTCTCATATTTGCGGATCAAACGGCAGAAAATTCTCACGGTATTTCTCATGTAAGATTTTAAATTTCATCTCACTGTTATTTTTCTAGTGACTTTCAGTCCAATATGCAGCTTTAACCGACTCCCGTCAAATCGTCACGAAATTGTATGAACATGGCAGTTCTAAATTTGTGTGCATAAATCTAAAGGAATACTTTGATTGGCTTGGCTTTTCAAAAACAGTTTCTATTGGTTTCTACAAAAAAGTGCAGGAGCGTATCATAAAAATGCGTAAACTGGAACGGGTTAAACTTTTAAAGCATTTCTCATGCAGTTTCAAATTTTACTAATTCCTTGCGAAGCTCTGAGTAGAAAAAGTAACCAGGTACTAGGTAACATTCATAGGCGGATTTAGAATTTCGAAGATGAAGGACACTGAAAATGTAAATATGTGTTATAAACAAAGACAGAAGGAGGGGGCCATGGCCCCCTTAGTTATACTTGTTTATTTTGTATGTTTACATTTTTCACATCTTTGTTTTGGAAATGCTAGATCTACCTATGGTAACATTGTCGCGCGCTGTTTACCTAGTGGGCAAAGTGTACTTGTTTGCCTGCCGGGCAGAAAAGTACTATTGCTACCTTGACCACAGGTATGGAAAATGGTATATCGTACTCGGCGCAAGCGCAATCGGTACGTAATATACTATTATATATTATATTTGTATTTCTGTAATTTCGATGTCGGGGTGTTAAAATTTATATTAAAAGTATAACTTTATTTATCTAAAATTTTAATTCAAAAACACGCGAAGAAAAATGAAAAATAAAAATTACTAACTTGTTAATAAAGCGTGGACATATTTTACTAAGAAAAAATTACTGTTAACATTGTAGATCATAACTGTATACATGACATATGTAAACAGAATGGACTTATGTTTTGTTTATTTTGAAAAGTATATCCACGCTTAATAAAGTTAGTAATTTTTATCAGATTATTTTTTTCAGTGCAACCTTACTCCGTGACCCTACAATTGAAAAAACAGTTAAATTCTTAATGTGGCAAGTACACTGAGAAAACAGAACCGTCAATGCTACAGTGACGACTGTTATGATTGCGGTGCTGACTGTACAGTCCGCACGGTAAGATATGGAACCGTTAGCATTACGGTCTAGACTGTGACCAAGCGTCATTTCGCGCCATCCGTCATGCTGCGCATCGTCTGCTTTGTGGTTAGGTTAGGAAGTCAGCTGATCGTGTTGAAACGTGTGCCAGCCGCCGGCCGATTGCCGTATTTTGTACGTCTTTTTCAAATGAAAGTACATCCAGACAGTGTAAGTACACACAACAGATGCAATAAAAATCGTTAGTTTATGTTGAATTTAGTGGCTATAACGTAAAAAAACTAATTTAATAGTTTCCATTTGCGTATCAAAAGTAGCGTCAAATGTAACCTCCAAATTTCATGATTTATTGAGTATTTCTTATATAATTGATAGTATTTGTAAAAGATGAAAAAGGCATCTTTAATATTTCAGTAATGTAACTTTTTTTATTTAAAGAAACTATGCATTCAATACACGTGTTGCTCATTTTTATATTGTTTATGTTTAATTTCTATTATTAGGCAAAATGACTTCGTTCGGGCATAGTTTTATAGAGAAGACATTGCATGATTTTAATTTAGTGGATTTGATCCCGACATTTATAGGTATATAGGAAAAACTTTCATTAACTAGAAAATAAATAAATAAAGTTTTCTGTTAAATGAAATACATGCATTGCATTTTGTAGCAAATGCTATCGAAGAATCCGTGTTTTGTCAACTTACGCAAGAGGAAATAAAAGAGCTGATACCACAAATAGGACTTAGGAAACAATTTAATGAGAAATATGAACAATATAAAGCGGTACGTGTTTTCCATAAGATTTATTGTATTTTTAAAAAACCATTAACAATGAGTTCCATTCGTATTGATATTTTAATTTTGTTGTAGAATTTCGAAAATGAATCTGAATTAAAATCAAAATTTGTATATCTTCAAGAAGAACTATTAATAGAACCACTGGATAATACAATAAATGATTCGAAAGTTATATTCGAAGGGGATCTAGACGTTATTGATTCTTCGGCAGAATCAGACAATAAGCGCCAAAAAATTACTGTCGGAAAAGAAATACCAGACCCGATTTTTAAAAATGTAAGAAAATGCTAATTTTTATTTCATTTGTCCATTAAAATAAATGGTAGTTTTTTATTTAAACTCACCAAGCAGTGATTTATTGTACGTTAAAAAAAATTTATTAAACAATTCTTTGCAAACCCGCAATTTTAAGTCCATTTTCTGGTTATTTTTTATTTTAAATATCGTTTTAAATAAATGTAAGGTATATTTTGTGTCTACTGTTTTTTTTTTTTTTTTTACTAAACTATAAAATGTTTTGGCAACATTAAACTTTTCATTTTCTGGTTGCTGGTCCCAATTTTGTATTTTTAACAAAAATGTATCTATTTTAATCTAGAAATTGTATATCAATTTCAATAAATGTTAATAGATCATTCTGTTATTTTAGGGTTTGCGAAAGATATTGTCAAAGAAAGTTCATTTTAAAGATGTAATAAATCATGAAGGAGTTTTACAAGAACAACACAGACGCAAAATTTGTCATTACGTAATTGACTACTTATTTGAAAACCACTCATCAGACGGATTGTAAGTTTTACTAATTACCAATATTGGGCTAATTGGTAATTAGCAATTACTCGATTATTAGAAATATATACTTAAATAATTGTAAATTATTAATTAGCCCAACGCTGCTGATTACATCATTTTTTAAAAAACTCGATCTAGACCTGAATATATTAACAATTTGAATATAACTCTCATGATTTATTAGGATACGCCCAGAAATTCTACAAAAAGCAGCCAAAGAGATAGTGCAAAGTTTCCCGACTGAGAAAGAGTTGACATGGTACGTCCCATACAAGCCAAAATGTGAGAATGCTCCTAAAGTGTCAGCAAGTGGAAAATTAGAAGCACGATACTACAATTTGAAACGCCAGTCTAAAAGTGCAGGTATATTTTTTATATTAATGTCATTGTAATTAAGTTCATATGTGACATTTTCGTAATTAACTTATGATTTTTAAATATTTTTCTAATATAATTGTCCGTCCTGTATAGATTCTGATTGCCACAAGCATGATGACAAGGAGGAAGAAACTGAAGGAACAGCAATTGAATATTTGAAAGGCAATGTCGACTTAACCTTGAAATTAATAAATTTTTGGGACATTTCGTACAGTTCTCGACAGAAATTCTTAAATGAACATAGTATTCATGAATATTTCAATGAATTCCCAGTATTAATGACACAAAGTGGTAGAAATTTAATAATTAAAGATTTTGAGAGGCTGTACCCACTCGAAGTAGATAAATTGTATTCGAAATGGAACAAACTATCAGTACAAATTAGAGAGCTTTGCAAATTGAAGAAGCTCATTCCTGACGACTTATTAAATTGTGATAAAGGTAGCATAATTTGTTTATCAGTTGTAAATTGTTGTTATTTATAGTATTTAAGATTCATTGCTTTTATCAGATGCTTTAGCTGTTACTTACCTACCAGTTTTATTCAGTGGAATAAGTAGAAGGGTCAAAAAAAGTAACCGCGTAAATGCAACTTCAGTTCAAGAAAGTTTCTATCTACAGGTGTCAGTAAGTGTCATTCATATCATCTCATATGTTGCTGAATAGATGTACTGAATTGTACTAATATGGATTTTGTAATTTTTGTCACAGGATGTAAGCGATGTCGACAAAATTTTGCAGCAAAAACAAAAAGAAGCCAGGAAAGAATCAACGACTATACAACCGTTCATACTAGGCGTGGGCGATATAAAAAGTCTAATATCAACATACGTTGTAGTCGACACAGCATACTATAAAACTGACAGCTGGATTCAAGCGTTGGATGCTTGTTTTAAAATTTTCCATGCTTTGCAGGCAAAATATCCAGAGAAATCCAAAGCCGTGTGGACATTCATTCAGACATACGCATACGAAATAGTTACAAAGTTTGATAAAACTTATACTGCTGTCGAAATACTGAAAAGCGAACTTGAAAATATTCAAACAAACGAGTAAAAGTTATTTTATTTGTCAAAGATGTCTTGCCTGTTAATTTTAAAGTAATTTTATTATCTATTTTAAAATATTTATTTTAATAAACTCCGTTCATTGTTTTTATATTGTCGACATGTCTACCAAACGCACACGTGATGCTGAAAGTAATAATCACGATGATCAAGTTGTAAATTCTTTTAATTTTGAAATTCAGATACTTCAGCATGTTATGTCAATTTATAAAAAACCTCATTTACCTAGAAATGAGGTTCAACATTTTGTTGATAATCTTTCAACAATGTCTACTTACTTACTGGAAAAAGTTGTTTCGAGATTGGATACACTTTTCCATAAATATGATTGTACTGAAGAAGATAAAGAGTCTATTTTAAGCGTATGTTCGAATTTCAAGAAAGCTTTATCTGTGTTTAAATCAGAATATTTATGCTTTCTATATTTAAAAGAGCGAGGCTATTATAAAGAGCGACTCCTCATATGATTGGTGAACGTAAAGTTATTATGAACAACGAAATGTGCTTTGAAAAAACTTATGCTCAAATAATTGACATAAAATTGGTTTTGAAAAAGTTTTTGGAGTTGGATAATGTGTTTCATTCAATTATGACATATATGAATGAACTAAAAGAACACAACTCAGTCATTTCTAATATTATTCACGGTGACTTATGGAAGAAAAAAGTCTCCAGGTTTAATAATAAAATCGTTCTTCCAGTATACATCTATTTTGATGATGTTACTCTTGGTAACTGCCTAGGATCGCATTCTACAATTAACAAATTCGGGACGATCTATATGCAAATTGCTGTTCTTCCACCGCTAGAACAAGCTAAATTGGAAAATATTTTTCTTGTTCAGCTAGTTCACAGTTCTGATTTGAAAGAATTTAAGAAGTGTGTAATTTTCTCAAAACTAATCGACCAGTTGACTGAATTAGAAAGAAAAGGAATAACTATAGAAGTAAGCAATCAAGAGTACATCATTTACTTCTGTACCATTTTAGTTTTAGGTGACAATCTAGGTGTAAATGGGCTACTGAATTTTAGTGAGAGCTTCCGAGCTAATTTTTATTGTCGTTTATGTCACGTGCACAGAAATATGGCCGAAATTTTAACTGAAGAAGATATCACTTCATTAAGGAATTCAGACAATTATGATATTGATGTTGATAAAAATAACCTTACACAAACTGGAATAGTGGGACAATCATCTTTTAATAAAATACCTTCATTTCATGTGACTGAAAACATGTCTGTAGATATTGCACATGACTTATTTGAAGGCGTTTGTAAATTAGAACTGAGTAGAGTGATTCATCAATTAATTATAGTTGACAAACTGATGAAGGTGGAAGAGTTTAATTCCAGAATTGCTAATTTTAAATATTAAGAAGGTATGGCGAAGCCTCCTTTAAGTACGGACGAAAATTAAGGCAAATTGAAATTATTTAAATTGAAATTACGGCGAATTGTCTCTATATTATTAGCTCCATTTATTGACATCGAACGTTGTGACTATTTGACTATCTTAATAAAAGAACAACATGAGTTGTTTATACACTTGTTTAAAACACTGACTCCAAAAATGCATTTCATGATACATTATCCACGTATAATTCGTCAAGTTGGGCCGCTAATTCATATATGGACGATGCGCTTCGAATCCAGGCATAGAACAAGTAAATTGATTACAAATGCAATTGCCAATAAAATCAATGTTTGTAAGACGTTATTTATTAAAGAGCAGTTAATATTTGCTGCAAGATTAATGAATAACAAAGGTTTTGATGATGATGTATCAACTACTAAAAAACAAGCGATAAATGTTATTGAACATTCTACTCTGATTTCTTCATAATACATAAGTATAGTCTCAACTTTTACTTAGTGACTTCAGTAAAAATACACAGCACAACGTATAGATCTACTTGCTTCGTTGCTCTTCATAATAATGACAGTTTTCCTACATTCGGCAGAATTTTACGCATACTAATTAACGAAGAAAAAACCGTCGTATTTTATTGCGTTGAATATAATACAATTAATTTTGATGAATATTTTATGTCCTACGAAACTGAAGAAGGTTCCACAAAAATGTGTGTTTTGCAAACTGAACTGCTTGATTTTCGAGTTGTACAAACTGTTAGCCTTAATAGTAAATTGTATGCAGTTACCTTGTATGACTTATAATCTATTGTAATAAATAACTTATATGCATTGAAGTTTTATTCTATTATAATAAAATATGACCTTAATAAAAACACATTTACAATATTGATAACCCAATATCAGAAAAACACTGACTACACTAAGAAATCTTATGAACTCTTTAAATTATTAGAAAATGTTCAAATTGTTCTTTTGTACAAAAAATAATTGAAAAAAATTTTACTACTTACGTATCCTCATCAGGGAACTCGTAATAATTTCTGAAGTCATAATTCACGCTAATTAAACATTAAACAATCATTATAATTTTCACAATTATTTTCACTTATTACTCATTCATAAAATATACATTATTGTAACAAACTTTTTAAAATTATTCACGTCAATATACATATTTATAATAATTCTTCAATACATGAAATCAGATTTTTATAGTTTATTGTAATATTATATATAGTATAGTATATTGTATATACACTATTATTCATACCCATGGCTAGGGCAAGAATAAAACTTTCTTGCTCGGCGGACAGAAAAGAATTTTCCTATCTGCGATACAGGTATAAAAATATATATAAAAATAACTACGGTATAATAATATATTTACCACTGTTTTTTAATGTTATTGTATAAGAAGAAATCTTAAACGAATTATTTATTTAAAGTGATTATATATTTAAAATAAACTATAATTTTAAATAATAACTGTAATATATACATTAACGAGAAATATAGAAGTCAATCGAAACAGTGTGTCTGACTTATAAAATTTGTGTCTGATTACGGTCTAAGACTGTACAAATCTATGCCGTGCAGCACCGTATTTTTGTACGCTCTAGGATCGTAGTACTAGCGGTGCTGACTGATGTTATAACGGTCTCGTTTTCTCAGTGTATGGTTCCAGCATGAAGTCATGCTAGATATTAATTATTGATCGTATGTTCAGCTCTGTATATTAGTTTTAAACCATTTTCTTTATATAAATGGAAAAGTAATCGGAAAATTGAATCTATATTCCCAGATTTTCGACTATTGTTTATTAATAACATTGTAATTAACAGAATTGTTAAATTTACATTCCACGATTATAATAGGTAAGAATATTATTTCAAAAATGTTACGTATAGCGTATAACAATATGTATAACGTTACATGGAACATCAATATCACTTGTGTCGATGATACTTTTATCATTTATATGAACAATTTTTTGTATTTCACTGTGCGCGCCTAAATCTGATGTGGTGTCTAGAATTCTTACAATTGCTAATTCTCTATTACTTTCTTTATTGACCAAAAAATCAATGCATCGAATATAAGTTTTGTTTCTTAAAACTGCAAAAGAATTATCAGATCATTTATTTGTTTTTTCGCATGTCGTGTAAACGCAACCATTTTTTATTATCTTCCGATAAGCTATCACTTCTTTTGAAGAAACTGAGAGTTGTTGAACTTCATCCATGCTTGGGATATATGGTGAACCTACATATCTACATTTTTCAATTTTGTAAGTATTTTTTAATTTTCGTTTTTCCATTCGATTTAAAGTTTGTACTATATTATCTGACAATAAATGACTACGGCTGATCTTATTGAAAAATTGTACGCTTTTTTCAAATTGCATGAACCTATGCACTTTAAACGCAATACCATTTGCAGCATGAATTGTTTTCACTATTTTTCCGTTACCATTCTCAAATGGAAATCCATTGTGTGCCCACAATGGACCCCAATTGTAAACCGACGAAGCTAAGTTTACTAATTGGTGTACATTAAATGTCATGCCTTTTAAACCATATAAATCTTGAACATCGAACACAAAGTCATGTAGAAGTAAATTTGCTCGATGCAATTACTCAATTTTTATTTGACGTTGTAATAACACGTACACTGCCTCTACTAACTTTTGCCAGTGTTCTACGTATTTGACTGGTAATACTTTCGATAATATTGGTACGCTAGAATACAAAAGCCAATTCTCCCACTCTCTTGCTTTCCAATATTTTTTACATTGTATAGATCTCGTTAAGCGTCCAACTTGATTGTGCGATTTTAAATTAGTTAATACATTATCAATATATCGCAGATCGGCACTACTTACAGAATAATCTTTGAATCGGTCTACAACCCAATATTTTGAAAATTGTTTGCAAATTTCCAACGCAAGGTTGTGCATATAGTCTACTGTAAAACCATCTATAATATCGAAACTTTTCAAATTCAATAATTCAGAAGCATTTTTAAAACCATTTACACTATTTCGAATCTCAATATTTGTTTGAATATCAATTTTAGTTTGCGACGCTGTTCTGCATTCAGGAATATTGTCGAGTACTGGATATTTAATACATTTACTTCCGAAGACCATATACTGGGATGTAAACACCAATTACATCCGTAATGTCCGTTATATTGTACCAAACCTTGCATAGGTGCCCGGGCCACTGAATCTACGCAACGGCAAAGTGCATAAATTTTAACTATCTTTATTTCATTATCAAGTTTACACTTCAATCCTTCTTCAGACAAATTGTTTAAATTTTTTACAATGGGTTGAAGAAATGCTTGCATGTTTGGTTTATTTTTGCCAAACCACAAATCACAAACTATATTACTGCTTAATCGTTTGTGCATGGGTATTTCATTTAGCATAAGCTGAAATATCCATATAGACAATGTTGAAGATTGAAACACTGGCGATCCGTCAGAATTGAACGTAACTGTTGCAAAGCTATGACTATTATCATCTTTTAAACTTTTGATGAAGCTTCTGTATTTGAAACCGTAATAAATATAATTTAAATTATTATCGTCGAAAGTTCTACTATTTACAACAAAATTATAAAATTCATAGTTTTCTTCAAGTGCATTTTGTATATCTTGAGACACATCCCAAGTTATAAAAAAGTCTTTGTCATCTAGGTAAGTGATATCAACAACATTTTCGCAAGTACTACATGTTTCAAAACCTGTTTTATCGATTCGATTCGTAGATTTCAGTTCGCATAAATATGATAACAATTAGGACAAGTTACATGATATGTTGCACTATGACGTAGATTGAACATTATTTCTATCAAATAACGCGTGTTAGGTAAAATAGGAGTTTCAAATATACTATTGACTAATAGAAACATGTTTTCTATGGCGTTTAAAGATAAACGAGTAAGACAACATTGAATTTCAATAACAGTGCTACAATATCAGCTCTACTTGAAGTTACTTGTTCTTCAATTTTTCCGTAGTACTTTTCTTGTGACATGAAGTCTTTGAAAAAATTTACAATACTTTCCTCGTTAATACATTCTTCATTCGTTTCACTGTCATCAGTAATAATCATTTCATTTTCTGATAATTTTTCCTCATCAAAATGACAGTCCTGAAAATAAAACTGAAACATAATAAAATCCTTCGTAATAGTACATTACTTAACTACTGATAGACAGCAATGTTAGTGAGAGTCAGGTTGGCAGAACGAGTAAAAGGTGACATCTGTCAAGCTGACACGAGTTGATGTTAAAGGTAATTATAACATCGTCATTTAAAAAATATAATCTAGTAATAATAGCTTGAAGAATCTCCATGAGGACGAGAAACATTTTTCGAGATGGTATAATTAACACACACTGTCACATTTTTAAGTATTTAGTGCAAACAAATACCTACACACAGTCTATTGTGACGATTATCTACATGTGAGCTATCGCTCGCTGCATTTTCGAACAAATCGCCCAATGGAGTTAATTCTTGCCTTGTTGTATCAACGCTACTATTACAAGTTTCATCAAAGCTTGAGTCATTTCTGTTTGAGGATTTATCATCATCTTGGCAAAACTACACATAAAAAAAAATTATTAACACCATAAATCCAAATATTTAAGTGCCCGGGTCATTCCCCTCCGACTTGTCCAAAATATTACAGATGGCGCTGCAATCTTTAGATTGGCAACTTAAACTATTTATTATAATTAATATTCACACGGTGGAATGAATTATTTGTATTTTGAAATGTGATTCAGTGTTATGATTATTATCATTTATTGTTCTTCATCTTGCGTGAGCAATTTTGTAATATTACGTTATACTTGTCTTCAAAAATTGCATTGAATTTGTATATATTCACAAACGTTATAATGATTTAGATTCTTTACATTTTTTCTTCTTCAATTGAATAAGAATATTAAATCGTTAGAATTTAACGTAATTTATTAAAATACAACTATTAAAAAAATTATATAAAAATTTGTCTCGTAAATGTACATGTGAAGAAATTAATTTGCGCAATTTTATTTATGTGTAAATATATTGTAATGATTGCAACATTTTTTAACATTGCAAGAACAATTTGTTAATTAAATCGTTAATTTAATAAATTTATAATTGAATAAATTATATTTAATTTGAATTAAAATAAAAAAATTGACTTTAATGTAACCAAATTTTTGTTAATTAAATTTTTTAAAATCTTTTTTATAAAATAACTTTTATATAGCCTTTGACATATCTTCATTTTTGTATAATAGTAAGAATTTTCTGTGTAAATCAATTTTAACGCAATAAATTCGTTTCATGCTATATGCATACTGCTTATTTATTATTTCATGCAGTTACACTTTATATATCAACCGGCCACAAATATTGCAGCGATATCCACAACTTTTTGGATAATTTCTGAACAAACGAAACTAAAGTCGGACTAGGCTGGCCTGGATGTTTCGAAATTTGTCAATCACCGCTCTTTTCGTTTCCAATGCAAAGCACGGAATTTAATTATATACATAGAACGTTTAAACATTTAAATACCATACCTGGAATTCAGAATTCAATTGAAATCAATTCAAATTGAACTGAAACACAAATAAACATACAAATATTGTAATTGTATTTAATGGGATCTTCTTATTGGAGCAACCAATGAGGAGTTAGTGTTCGCAATAACACAAATTTTATGTAAGTATTTAAAACTTTGAATTAAAATGGCATAAGATTAAATTAAGAAATTCCAATTATGTACAATTCAACGTCACTTACCGTCAAATGGGGTGACTTTCTGCAACACTTTTCTCGGTTTTTCTTTTAAAATAACTTTTTTATATTTCATTTAATGGTCTTCAAAGTTTTATTACAATATGTATGTTATAACACATATAATAAAAAGCAAATTACAATATCAAAAACATATTAAAAATCAACAAAGTCATCCATGAAACACAAAGTCTCTCCACTTGACGGTATCACCAATTTGATTTCCAATTTCATGCAAATATTTATAATTCGTCTTATGTCAAGCACTAGCTTCTCATTGGTTGTCATTTAATCCAATTAAATACAAATGAAATATTTTTGTATACATTGTATTGAATTGTTTGACTCTACTCTGAATTAAGTTTAATTGAAATGCATATGCTGCACGGAGCGGGCAAAACCCCAACGGTTAGGGTATTTTAATTTTTTATTTTCAAAACCCTAATGGCTGGTCTTTCTACACCAGCCATTGGTGTGAATGACACCAATAGCGTTTACCTTAACGATCGGTGTCATATATCCTAAAGTTTGATGTGAATCGGCCTTATCTGTAGTGTTTTTCCGCACCAGTAAGTGGTGCGGAATATCCGAGCGCCTGGCGTGTCGCGCACTAATTACTAGCACGCTTCACACTAGTAGCGGCGGTGATCGGCATTACGAGTCATAGTTCTACATGCCAGTTCATCAATAGATTGATAACTGATGAATTACAGTGTTTTGATCTCGACCTCGTGATAACAGTTTCTGTTCCGGGTAAGTATTGATACTAGTGTTGTCAATAGTAAGTTCAATAATTGACTTATTATTAGATTATTAAATGATAAATTTCATTTTATAATCATCTTTAAAAAAGTAAATAGGTTATATTGACGACAATATGTATTTACGTGTTTAATAATTGAATATTAAATAATAAAATAAAAAGAAATACAGAAAAAAAAGATTAAATAATAATGTAATAAATAAATTACAAAATAAGAAAATAACAATTAATCAGGGGTGGACAATTACAGCAAAACAAATACTTAATTAACAATTACTAATTACATTCTCGAAATGTAATTTTAATTACAATTACTCATTACATTTTAGTAATAAGTCTCAATTACTGTAATTAATTACAAAATAATAACAAAATGCACCTATCACGTTAAATGGAAGAATTTCAGATCCTAAAATAGTCATTTATTAAAAAAAAAAAAAAAAAAAGAAATTTCATATTGACTGAAAAATAGTAATTTTTTTAATGTATTTTTAATTTCCTAATTTAATGCATTATAACGTTTAATCATTTTCAAATCTCATCGCAGCATGAACGACGACAAAGAAAGTAACATCGTGCAAATAATTCATGTAAAGAATAATGAGCTTCCTGAAGCGTTCAACGCTGTTTGCTCAAAATTCCATAAATTGATATCCGATTACAATTCTATAAATTATTATACAGCGAGGTCAAAGTTGCAAAATTTTCTTGAGAACACTTTTGAAGGAAGTATGATCCTTATGCATTATAAAACTCAAGGTTTTTTGAGTAGTGCAAAGCAAGACATGTTATGCGATCTTGTCATTGATCGAGAACTTTATATTTTTATTAAAAAAGAAAATGTATCCGTGGAAAATCTCTTAAAAAAAACTAAAGTATGGCTCCTTTTTTATTTGTCTCTTTAATAGAATCTTTGTCTCTTTAATAGAAGTATCTTTAATAAATGTATGAATACACTAAGAATTCTTTAACTTCAATATAGAATACCTGCCGTGATTTTAAAATTTGTTGCTAAAGAGATCAGTGAGTTGTTTAATGAACCCGAAGAATTGTGGTGTATACCTAGTCATACGACAGAAACTGGTAGTGTCACAGCATCTGGAAAATTAACGACGATAATAATTAACGACGTTGCATGACCGAAGATGGTGCTATTCGCAAAAAGAGTGTGCCAGATGAATCGTTACAGCAAAATGAATTTGGTATGCGGTATATATTAATTAAGAATCTCACTTATTGATTTTCTACCTCAAATTATGATCTCCGCCTCATAATAACAAATTTATATTAATTTATGTACTTTTTTTCAATTATATAATGTGTAAAATAATATATTTTTTAAAATTTTTAAAAATGAAAAGAAAAATGAAAATTGAAGTATATATTTTTTATTTGACTGATTAGGAACAGGGTTGGGAAATCGGAATTATTGATCATTTCGATTAACCGATAATGAATGCTTTTATTCCTAAAAAAAAATATCCCATAATGTTTAGTAACTCGTTTGCAACAGTAAACCGAGAATTTCGGAATAATTTAATTGATTACCAAGTAATCGATTAATATTAATTTAATTGCTGAAATAATGAATTAATTTTAATTCGATTGCCAATTAGTCGATCAATATTAATTCGATGACAAATTAATCGATTAATGTTAATGTATTATTAGAGCAATTGATTAACATCAATTAAATTATCAAAGTAATTAATTAATTAATATTAACTACTACTAAGAAAAAAATCAATTAATTGACTGAATCAATTGATTGATTTACCAATTAAGAAAAATTACAGACAAGTAGAATAGAACAAAATGCTTAATCGTTGCGGTATCACAATATCTTATTACGGTTTATCTTATCTTATTACGGTCAGTTAAGATTTTCTAAATATAATTATTATTAATTATTATTATAATTATTAATAATTGATTATAATTATAATATATGTATATGTAT
The DNA here is from genome assembly GCA_022817685.1 of Aradophagus sp. ZL-2020. Taxonomy (NCBI): domain Eukaryota; kingdom Metazoa; phylum Arthropoda; class Insecta; order Hymenoptera; family Scelionidae; genus Aradophagus; species Aradophagus sp. ZL-2020. Next base: position 287 of record JABFOV010004012.1, on the reverse strand, counting down.
AATTATATAAATTGTTAATAATTAATAAATTCAATTTATTCATTAAGTGAGAGTAATAAATATAAATTATTATATTATTTAAGTTATTGTAACATTTTATATTTAATATAAATTAATTTTACTGATTAGAATTTTCTATATTGGAATTTATTTTTTATCTTATAATTCGTATTTTAATTAATATACATGTACTTGGCGTACATTCTGATATCATTTACATTAATCGTAACATATTTTTATTCCGAAATATTTACACGGGTAAAAAAAACTTCTACCGCTTCAGTATT
>JABFOV010004011.1:0-14826 GCA_022817685.1 Aradophagus sp. ZL-2020 | reverse complement strand
ATAGTTGGCTCAACTATATGCATAGTTGAATACGGCCAACCATATTCCATAGTTGAGCCAACTATGTAAATTATTCGTTTAATTAGCAGATTGCTAATTCAACTAGAATTGAGTTGCTCTAAGCATATTGTGTAGTTTATTTAACAATTTCTAACAACTATTTAATATAGTTGGTAGAACCAAATATTTTTCTGTCAGTGCAGGGAATCGTTCAAGCTAATTTCTGCATCAATAACATAATCGGAAATTATAATAAATTGAATTTTCATTTACTAACAAAAAAACTCCGAACACATTGTTCCAGTCCATCAATATTTCCTCAATAAACTTAGCAATCGTCCTCCTCCTTTTTATCAATCATTCATTATTTATTCATCGATTGATAATCCTTGCCGATTACCATCCATCGAACGTTCCTCGCGATTGTTGTGCTTTCTTTCCTCGGCCCTTTTTTTCATATCAATCCCTAATTCATTATCTCTTATTCACAGTCTCATTAGAGACGTGAATTGGGAAGAAAAACTAGAACAAGAAAGGTATATGTATGCCGAAGAGAAACGGAGGCTTTTATAAAAAGCTCGGCGGGAGGAAAAAAGCGAGAAGGATGGGCGAGGAGGCGAGAGCAACAAGCTGTCATGACTGGAGCAGTGTTCTTGGAAGAGACGTCTTTCACATCGTCGACGGATGTGGGTGCCATTAAGTGCCTACTCGCTTTTACTTACGCTGATCGGCAATCGTTGTCAAGGGGACTAGACCACTCGAGTATTCTTCTTGACTTACTACTTTTCCCCGGTACAAATCACCGGCAACAATGTACACTCCATCGCTCCGCTCCGCGTTTATTTGTTTTCACCTACGAATTTATCCATTGACAGTTTTAATTGACAACCATCTCTTGGGATCGCTCTCGCTTCCTGCCGTTCTTTTCTTCCCATCGTTAAATCTACAATAATAACGCAGACCCTAACTTTTCTAATGATCATTCGAAATAATTTGATCGATTGGAGAATGGTAGTTGAAATGTTAGAGATTCTCGGTTGAATTTCAGTTTAGCGAAATGTAGCTGCTTCAGATGATTGAACAATAAGATCGAGCGCTTGGAGTTGGATTAAACTGAAATTTGATTGGGTTTTTCGGTTATATTGTACTGGGGAAGGAATAAAGATTAGAGTTCCAATTCAGGTTGTTGGAATAAGTTTGAATAATTAGTAGTGGTACGTGAAGAAATGTTAGAGACTCTTTTTTGAATTTCAGTTTAGCTGGTGAATATGGTTTAAAAATAAGATCGGACGATTGGGATTGGGTTAAGTTGGAATTTAGGATTGGGGTTTTAGGTTATATTGTATTGGCAAAGGTGTACGGTTGGAATTATAATTCAAACCATTGGAATAAATCTAGACAATTAGGAGAGATGTTTCCCTCCGTGATGAAATTATCGAATTATAATAATCACATTAGTTTGGAAACCGGAAGTAAGCAGGGTGTTTGGATCACTGCTAATGAATTAATATTGTATGATTATTTAGTTGATCAAACTTCAATGTTCGAGAGTTATTTTGTTTTCAATTGTAAAAGTTAGTAAAAGTGGTGTCATGATGTAAACACTGAGAAATAGATAGTTAAAAAAGTTAACATAATATAACTATCTCGGATAGTCAACTCAAATAAACTTTTGGGTCTAATCAACTTCTCTATCTACAGATTGACAATCTGAATAAATATTTTTTTGAATACCTGAAAGTCATCGAATTTCGTTTTATAAAAATAATAGCCACCTTATTCAATGTACCTGACATAATAATAATATTTTCACTTGACAACTCTAATATGTGACATATAGCCTCTAAATCAAATAATTCCCATTAAAGAACGATCGCCAGAAACGCGAAATGTCGAAAAATTCGTTTACTGCAGTAGCCCGCTCATTGCCTAACGTTTATCAGCACTTTCAAATCTCCTTGATTTCACACTCAACTTTGCTTTAAACTTGTTCAAAGGCCAAATTCGTCGCCGGGAGAGACGAAAAAAATAGAAATTTGCACAAAAGGCTCCCCGAAGCCGGTAAAAGCAGATTTCACGTCAATCAAAGGGAGTTCATCTTTGTTTACCGCCGGCGAAACTCTACCTCTCGCCGCTATCGCGCACGTTTTACATTCAATTACAATACCTCTCTCGCAATTGAGACGAAACTGTATTGTATGGTAATTCGGCTTTTACTGCAGAAAAACGAGGAGGAAAAAGGCGCCGGCGCTAAAAAGAGAGGGCGGTAATGAAACAGTATATTAAGTTAAGGTGTATTCGAGTTTCGCACTGAATGGACCGTGCCCTTAATTGGACGTATGTAAACCCCATTGAGAAAGTCATTACGGAAACCCATCAAGAAAATTGGCTAGAGAATCCGTACGAGGCTCCCCGGTCCGCAAGCGTATTCTTCCCCAACGCCGGCTACCGTCCGTAACTGCCTGCGGATTTGGATACGAATATTTATAATTGATTTTTGCCGCGTCAAATTGTGTTAGTTATTTCATGGAATACGATACGGATTGGCCTTTTGATTTTTATGGATTTTATTAGGGCGGGAAAAAAAGACTCTTTGTTAGAAGGGAAGTAACTTGTTCTTTGCGAACATTTTCAATCAATGTGATTCCTTTTGAATCGAGAGTATTATTATCAAAAAAAGGAATACATTTTTTTTTAAAAATTGTGATATTTTTCTCAAGTATATATCTCTGAAAGAAAAGAGTCATTTGTAGTAAAAATGATCCTTTTTTGTAAAAAATATTAAAATGAAAATTATTTTCAGTCAAAATGGCAATTTTCGAGCCGAATAAATATTTTTAAGGGCCTGCAAAGTTAGATGGAAATGAAAATTTCCCAAAAAGTATCAACAAAATCGAATCTCGTTGGTCAATCGTTATCGATCTCGAATGACAATTAAATAGAAACTCAAAATCAGTCTCACAAAAGCACATTTCCTCGTGAAACAAGATTGTAAACTCAATCAACGAATTCACCTCCTTTGGAGAAAAAAAAATTATTGAGTAGTCGATAGAAATTCGCCTTTTTTCATTGCAAAATGACAAAATCGGGCCATTTAATGATACCGTTGATTATCCCATTGTCGAGGCACTAAATTTGCTTATCGCCCATGATTCTTTTTGGTTTAATTTTTGCCGGACCTGCAGTTGATTCTTCCCCGATTGCGTAATTTCGCAAGCCGAATGCCAGGTGGCGTTTGAACAAGCCCTCTTTGCCGGCGTTATTACGATAAATTGTCGACGCCGGTCGTTTTGTTGTGCATTGGCATATTTATGGCCCGGAGAATGCGTTTAATTAGAGGCATTTGCTGCAGCGGCTGTTCGGCTGCGTGCACGGCAAGATGCGCCATCTCTTACCGTGCATCTGATTGACTTACAATCAATCGGATCGTGAGCTCGTGATTGTTGTCGGCAATCTTGCGGAACAACGTGGCCGGCATTCGAGCGGCTTGCCAAATTGACTTGTCGCTTAATTGCCCAAGCTCGCATATAATTTATCAAACGGATGGGTGATCGCCGTTTGCCCGATCATCATTTTCGTTCGGCCGAATCTTCAATCGCGCTTTATCTCGACAAGGAAACACTTCCAAATCAATGTTTTATCACAGGTATAACTTAAGGAAAAATTTAACACTGTGGCAAAGTTGCTATAAAAAGGGATTTACTTTGTAACGCGAATATACGGAAATTACTGAACGAGCGGTTTGCACTCCGGGACAGTTCGTTCCAAATCATTTTACATTGCTTTGTATGCTTGCCTTATTGCTGCTGTAAAAGTAATTTAATTTATTACATTTATTTAAACTCGAATCACCTCGATGGAGTGGCCTCGATTGAGAGAAGAAAATTCGATTCAGTAACTGCTCTTTCCCCCACTGATTAATTACGTCCCCTGATTAACAAGTGTAGCATTAGAGATCGGAGTATCAAAAATTGGTGGGAATACCTCGATAGAGTGATTCATACACCTGAACGTTCGATCGAGGTTCAAGTGTATTTCACATCTATTTAATGTTTTTGTTCGATTCACTTTGGATATTTAATTTCAAAAATTCAAATAAAACACTCCAATTTGTCAATTAAGACATTCTGCAATTTCACATTCAAAATACGCATCAATTTTTGAGATGCCCCAATTTTTCAAACGACATATTCTCCGACTAAGGTATCGATATCTTCTACATCACCTAATATAAATCCTAATCTAAAATATTCAAAACTTTGAAAACTTGTCAAACCATAAACGCGCGTCGTTTATTTTAAAACACACCGTTGCACACTCTGCCAACTCAAACTCAATTCCACGATAAGACCTCGCTTCGCAGCTAAGAAGCTTCATCTATTGGAAATCAAAAAACGCTCCGACACTTTTTGCCGCTCCGAATCGACAAGCGTGATACCATTAAACTCCTTGTCACACTTTCTCCAAGTCTCTCGTAAACATTCATTAGAGGCCGATTTCCTTTGAGACTCAGCCGAAGCTGCGTCGGAATTTGCCGAAGAAGCGTGTAACTGGGCGAACAGGAACTCGAGCCTCGCAATTCATTAACGAAATTTCAAATCAGATCAATATATACATACATACATTTCTATATATATATGTATACACGAATCGTATATAATTGCCCTCGCCGTGCAGCAATACTTGGGGAAATAGTTTTCACAATCGAAATACACGTTAGTTCCGGAGCTCGGAACTACGGCGTATTAATGGCGAACTTTGTGGGCGCGGATTGAAGTTCGGCCATTCGATTGTCTTCGATTTAGAATGCTAAGCGATGAAACCAGTTGCGCCGTACTCGCAGCTCACGCTTTTCCGGCCGAAAAGCTCGCGTTTATTCCAAGCAGTCAATTAAGATTCGCAATAGATTAAGCGGGAGAGGGGCGGGGGGAGGAAAAGAAAAAAATGAAGAGCGCACCGCTCCGTCGCCCACTTTTTTCCCGCACTTCTTCTCCCTCGCTTTCGTGAATTCAATTAGCCGGAACATATCGGCCGTTCATTTCGGCACGGTTACACGTCGCGCTAATAAATATAGAGCGCTTCGTTCGCAGGCTTCGGTATAATAAGTGCGGCTTTACGTGCGCGCCTCGGCTTCGAATCGTTTGCTTTGCCGCGTTGTTGCATTGTTGGCTAATCTCACGGTGTATAAATATTTCGCGGCCGATTTCAACGGCGTCGCGCAACCGAGCCTACCGCTGTCGTTATTATTCCAAGTCACGTATGCGTGCTTTATGGACACTCGTTTTGTCCGATTCTTTCCGCGAGCTGGATTAATCATTCCGGGGGTTTGATGGATGTGGGCAAATGGAGTGGTGTGGGGGATTCGATTAGCTTTCTTTGCTTTGTCTTTTTGTCAAATAGTTTTAGATTGTTTGGACATGCAATTAGGAAATGAATGTGGGATTTGATGAGGAAAGATAAGTTTGAAACGTTTATACATTCAGGGAAAAGCTTTTTTTAATTTATATGTATTTGTGTATGAACCTGCTAAAATTCTATGGAAATCAATTTTTTTATTCATGTTAACTTTACGGTTATTAAACTTACGATATTAGTGTTTGATAAATTTAATAAAAGATTTTATTCAATTTTTTATTTAAATTATATAAACGATTTATTAGATCTCAACTTTTTAAGTTATTTAGATGTCATAAATTATTAAAAAAAAAAATTTATAAATTATTTAGATGTCACTAATGAGTTATTTGCATTTATAGTACATCTCGTATATTTGTAATATATATATAATTTTAATAAGTTCGTGTATAAATGTGAAATTTATTTCACTTAACTAATTTCTTCTTAAGGTGTAAGTGATTAGGAATAAAATTCTGAGAATAAAAATTGTACTAAGAAGAGGAAATTAAATTTTCGTAATTACACTTAGAAGGTAGTTGGAGTAAATATTGGTTGTCGACAAAATTATATTGAGAACATTTTCTATTGATTATTTGCTGAAGTTAAACAACGATATTTATGTTTGTCATTATTACCTTTCAATTTGTAATTTAATTTGTAACATTAATCATGTATATTGTTGCAGGAACAATTTTTTCCAATGTAGTATTTTATTTTTCAATACAAAAATTTTTGTCGTTGTAATAAAGGTGCTAAATTAAAACAATCAATACAAGTTTTACTTTTATTTGTATTTCCAGAAAAACTGTCCATCGTCAGGATTTGAACTTAAGCCCACAAACATTTTGGACTCGTGAAATACTTAGCTCGTCATAATCTACATTTCAAGGTAAGTACACATTTTTTTCAAAATCCTGGAAACAATTTCTTCGAATAATTCGACGCCCCAGACGAAGACTATGCTATCTCAAATTTTAGTCGAAGACTATGCCATTTCAAAACTTCCTATTTAAAAATACATGTAAAATTTTCAGATGGCATAGTCTTCAACCAAAATTTGAGATAGCCTAGTCTTCGTCTGGGGCGTCGAATTGTCTTATTTTGCAAAACTACAAAAACAATTGTTTCAAAACAAACGACTCGTTATTATTTCAAGTGGCAAATGGTGATTTGCAATTTTTGTTTTCCTCCTCAGCGCTTTAATTTAAAACTCTCGTTTTTGCACTCGTATGCACGAAATTTCCGTGTCCATAAATTTAATACCGATAACTGAATTTGAATTTGATTCGATTCAATGAAGTCAAATCAATGTACTTGTTTTCATTACAATATTTGACTCAATGGTAATATCTGACGTTGGTAGTATTTTTCAAATAAATATCAACCGGGCATCGAGTCGAAGCAGCCAAAACCATTTAGGACAGTACACGTTATTCCAATTGCACGGGTATTATTCGTCGTCGGACGATGGCATTATGCGCGAAACATTCAGAATTACGTTCAGCGTAACGCTGATCGATACTGTGGCTCTGCTATTTTTCCGCGCCGGATCTGCATTCGAAGATGCCGTTATCGTCGTTATCGCGCACGCATTTTATTCCACGCATGAATATGCATAATTTTTCACTGTATCGCGAGTACCATTCTGTGTGTCAGACAAACACACACATACACGCAGCATAATCGCCTGAAAAAGTTCCGGGCGATGCGGAACAAATTTCGAGCGTACCTCGAAGTAATCAATGCGATTGCAAAAATTGCCGTTTTCAAGTAAAATGTTTGTAAATGTTGTAAATTCAAGTGTTCCCGAATAAAAAAGAATTTTTCGAATGAAGAAACATGAAGGCAATACTAAAATTGATTAAACAAGTTTATTATTCATTTTTTAATTGCTTTGATTTTCTCGGCTAAAGTTTAAATAATATGAAACGTAAAATGAACAACAGTCTTAACTTGTTATGTCTTTATGCGAAAAAAAGAAGATTTATTACAATTATACCAATTGAGATAACGATTACGTAACTGGTTCGTAAATACTGAGACATTACCAGTGTTATGTGAATTCAAATGATAACAGTTTTTCCGACGCCGTCACATCTTTTCACAAATTATTATCGACAGAGTTTTATGACGCACTTGAATTTGGTTATATTATTAGTGTATTATAATTTTAACATACACTGTGAAGAATTTTATCATAATAATTAGAACAAATTATCAAAAATTTTACTGTATTTTATTTGAAGAGTGTTGTATTATGAGAATATTGGTAAAATTACAACAATTTATTACACATTATATTTGATAATAATTTTGTAATGGAAAGTGAATTGAATTTCACCATAAGTTTTAACATTTGTTTAAAAAATCAGTATTATTTTATACGCATTTAACGTATTCTCCGTCTTGATTGATTCATTTTATTTTAATTTTCCAAGTATTTCTTATTTTGTAGTCATCCATCCATTTGTGACCCTTCCCTAATAGTTTCTTGATTTGGCCCAGTGGTATCGTATTCATCTCACGTCGTTAACCAATTTAAGGACTGATAAACATATGACAAGGAAGTTCCAAACGTTTTTTTTACTAACGAATTCGAACTTGGAGAAAAATTTACAGAGTACAATTTCGTTTTTCATTGTTTTATATATTTTTTGTGCAAAAATTGCAGCAAAATGTACAATTAAGTGAAAAATAATTTTCCAGAAGATTTTGAGCTATTTTTCCAAGTTTTTTTTCGAACATCGAATCTTACTCAAAATTATTCCAAGCTCAAATTTGTTGAAGAAAAAAAAAGTTTGAAACTTGCTTTACGTGATAAACATGTGCATGTGCAACAAGTTTCCTTGTAAAAACAAGTGCATTTTGTGACACTTTCTTCTCATGTCACCTTGTAAACTATAAAATATAATGTAATTTATAAATATTAAAATCACAAATATTCAACCAAAACTTGTAATCAAGCGAACAATACACTGAATACAACACTTTGCACATAAAATAAAGCATTTTTCGTTATAAAATATCTCTCGGTGTATTATAATTAAGAAACCATTATAAATATGTATTTATTGAAAAGAAAAAATTTATCATTTTTTAAATAACTGGGTCAACAAATTTTTCCATCGACGAAGATGAAATTAAAACGATCCGAACGAATTAAATTTGTTTGGAACGCAGCGTGCATATGGAGTCACTATCGCGTCGCAAACATATCATTCTAAAATGCCGAAATTCATGATTTTGTGGGCGGGTATGATCGACTCGTGAATTATTCATTATAAAAATTAATGCCAAATCGATATTGTTCGAAGCAAAACAATACGTTTCGACGGGGCTTCCGAAAGCCAGGCCAAAGCGGTGCACAAACCTGTGGACGCGATACGCGCGCACGCTCGCACGCGAACAAAGACAAGGTGCAAAAGGCACGAAATATATTCACGGCCGGGATATGAATATTCCGTGGCAACGGGGTCACTGTGTCGCGCGAATAAATTCATCGCCAGTGTCTTGATTCGCATCGATGCTTTGCCGCCAAGATAGCGCTTTCTTTTTGTCTCGCCGACAATTTATTAATCTCGCTAATCAGCGCGCGGCCCGTTTTCGTGGCGACGCGAGCCTGGCAGAGCCGCTATCTGGCCTTCCCCGACAACCGAGAAATAAGATTTATGCGGCGTAAATCTTTTTTCGCCGCGGCGGCAATGTTTGCGAAAATTTGATGAACCGCGAGGAGGGCAAACAAAATGGCCGCCGAGGCCGGGCGATCCGTTAATTAAGGCCCGGCGGGATAATTTAAACATTCGACCGAACGAGCAACGGCGAGCGCGGGATTTTTAATAATTAAATGTCGGATGGATTTTTAATTACGAGCTACGTAAGACGAGGCGCGACTTTCGGATGAGAAAAAACGGCGCAACGGCGAACAGGGGCTTTTCTTTGCCACCCGGTTTTCGTTTTCCGGTTATATTCATTTTTCAGCAAGCTCCTCCGCGAGACCATTAATCGCATTTGTTTTGACTTTTAGGTGGAATTATCATTTTAGCCATTCTTTTGTCGAGCCGCGGTTTCCGCGAGTATTACAAAGGGCGAATATTGCGCCGGGCTGAAACGAAAGCTTTGTCGGTTGTCTTTCGCACGAAAAAATTCATTTTATTGAGTGTATTTTTTACGGAAATTATAATTAATGTCGAAGTGAAATGGCGAATGAAAACGAAAATTATAATTAATGACGTGAAACTTACGATTTTTATTGTAACTTGTACAAAAAGGTTTTGAAAATTAAGCTGTATTGTGAAATTTAAAACATAGATTGTACTTTTTACGAAGTTTTAACACAAATTACATTTTTCGTCGTAAAACTTACGAAGAAAAACGCAATTTATTAAAAAATATAATGCAACAAGTTTGCGACGTTCTTTTCGCAACATTTTTTCAACGAGGTAATTAACGATGTAATTAACGTAACGTTTTAATTAATGAAAATGTCTAATTTATTACAAATTCAAATTTTTCCACCAAAATTAATTCAAGTCATCATGCAAAAAGAAAGCTTCCGTGTCATAAAAAGTATTTCTGAACGCTCAAACTGACAAACTTATTCATTAATTATTTTATTGCAAAAAGAAAGAAAAAAATAAAAATTAATTGAGGAAACGGCACAATTTTCGCTACGAATTACACATTAAAAGTGTCAATTTCAATTTGCGTCACGTTCAGTCATGGTATATAACTGCTCCGAGCATCATTCTTCTTTCAATTATAACTTCTCTTAGGTCGAAATGTGATAAAAATTGATAATGTCGGGTTAAAATAAGTGACGTCTGATAAATATTGGAATACAAAATGTAACTTCATCGAGATGAAAATAAAACTTTTGGAGTATTTTCCTCCGGTGATTTTTCTTGATCGACGTTTAGGAAAGGCATATTGTCGAGATCCAGGTCAAAATATTAATTCTATATGTATTTAATAAATGAAACATTTTAATTTATATTTTGGCGAAGTATATACAAATACGTATGTGGAACGATTAATTTTTTGCTTAAAAATTATAAGAACAAATATTTATGCTTTTCTTAGAGTTACCATTTTTAGATTTTTACTTTAATAATAATCAATTCACAGTGCTATTAAAATTTCGCACAAAAAAAAAAAAAAAATGTTTCACAAGTTAATAACACTCAGAGAAACAGATAGTTAAAAGAACTATCTATATAGTACATAATAATTGTTTACTTCGGATAGTCAATTTTATTAGCTGGAGATGGTTGTGGATTTTCTGCAAATATTACTGAGAAATCCATATTGTAATCGCCACAACATATATTGTAGCGTGCACAATTTCATATAGTAAACTGTTTACGATATTATATCGCAACTAACTTCTGCCAGTGACATTGCTATATTGCTTTCTTTCGATCAATAAGCATACTGCCAATTTTACAATCCATACTTTACGATATCGTTTTCTCGGTGTAGTTAAGAAATTAATTATGTAATTAACCAAAGAAAATATCTAGTTAGTCGATGTGAATATCCAGACAATCAATGGGAATACTAAGTTTATGAAATATGTCAGAAAAACTATATATGTTATCAAAATGATTAGCTATTTTCTAACTATCTAGATTGACTATCCGGATAATCAATTTCAATATCTATTTCTCTCAAAGAATTTTTGACATTTTTTTTAAATTTTAACCGTCATTCAAAATTTGTTGTTTTATTAAACAAAAAAATTTGTTCGAGTAAAACATTGATCGGGAATGTAATTACGGATATGTTCTACACTCACAAAAAGGATGCATTAAGTGAAGAAAAATTTTCTTAGTTCAAGACAAAATGTATCTTGAAATTTTGTCAAGAATAAATTTTTTTAAGCCAAGAAAAGTTTCCTTGATCCAAGACAATTAGTGATAAAGCCAAGAAAAAATGTCTTGACAAAATAAAATTAGGTTTCAATCGAAGAAAATAATAGCAAAATTTAGTGATTCTTGAACGAAGTTAATGATTTTTGTGAGTGTAAAAGCATAGGCAAAAAGTGTGCGTCTTGTACAGTCGAGTCAGTGAGTCAGTCAGAGGTTCCATTCAATTGCAGCATCAGGATTTAAATTAGCTTCGTTTCTCCCACTTATAGCCTGCCCTAGTCTGTGAATGAGCATTAACAATATGGATAACGATCTAAACTTTAACTCGATGGCTAAAGAAGACGCTTGCACACTGATTGGTTATGACTGCCGCTATCCCGGCATTTTCATCCGTAATCATTTCGTTGAGTGTTTACGTCGCCGAGTTGCCGGCGACGTAAACTTTTCCAGCTCGCCGTGGCAACAATAACGCCAATTCGTTGCAATTACTTATCGTTCATATCCTCCACGACATCTCGGAACGAGTGAAAAAAGAATCAAGATTAGTAACACTTTCGCCGTCAATCAATTACTATTCAAACAAAATTTTTTTCATGAGAATATCGTATTATTTATGCCGAAAAGAACTATTTATTGTAATTTAATTGTAGCACGTTGCGAAATTTATTTGTTTTTTATTGAGAAAATTTTATGAGAAACGGTACAAATGATGTTTTAGAAAAGACAATTTTTCAAATGCGAAAAACAAATGTTTAAGTTTTCTTTCAGGAAGAATAAATAATATTCTACAGTGGGGTATTTTTTAGACAAATAATACAAATAGTTGTCTAAAAATCTATAAATAAAATTCTTCAAAGTCTCTTCTTTGTTACTCACTGGTCCCGAAACTCAACTTTTTTTTTTATTTCAAAACGAGACATTCAATTAGAATGTGTTGAAAGTACGGCATGTAATTTGTGTGGTATTTTTTTCTTTTTTTTTCTTTTAGGTTTACCAAAAGTATCCTCCTTTTACATCGACGTTTCTCATGAAGAAGTGTCTGTGTCAAAGTGCTGTTAAAAGTGAGTTTGCATTCGAGTAACAGTGAAGAACGGTGTCAAATAGTGTACTTGTGAATATGCTTAGTTTGAACAGTTAAAAATTTCTCAACTAAACGAGAGGGGTGCGAAGTCAGTGTCTCAAATAAGAGACATGTTTTTCGTGCTGTGTTTATACATATTATTATTATATATATAATATATATAATATATATTATACATATTACATTACAAAATTGTTATTTCATTTTTGTACTGTTTTTACTAATTTTTACTAATTATAAGATTAGTAAAAAAAATAATTATAAACATCTTCGTAGAAAAATGTTGGAACATGATGAAACTCTCTTAATCGATGACTCAAACGTATCCCCGTATGTATCATTGCGTGTCTTTGCGGCGCGCGAGATGAATAATCGTCTCGGTTGTCACGAATTGTGCGTCTTGATTAAGTTATTACTGACAAGTTAAATGTGTGACTTTCAATGGGTTAAAGGTCCGACGGATCCACGTACGATAAATAAATAAGATACCAGCGTTGGAACTCCAAGTTCAGCGACTTATTGCCAGTGATAAATTTCGATTCGCGAGCACAAAGTGATGAGTGCGATTTAATAAAATCGTCATGATTGGCCGATTACTTCGGATCGATTTCTATTGATTTTATGATGCGTTATTTTAGCAACATTAACTGCATTTTAAAATTGCAAATCTTTTTGCGCAAGAAATTTCGAAATTGCTTTTGATCTCTTAATTAAGTTTTAGATGGCAAGTGTCTAAATTTAAGACGTCTGTGTCTTATGCGAAGACAATTTTGCCAGAACGATTTTCAAAGTGACGTACTCTTTATCGATGCATTGGACCAAAACTGTGCTATCTCGAAATTTTAAACGTATCATTGAATAAAAAATTTCAAAGCCAAAGTTTTCCTGATTTTGAAATAGCATCAGAAATCTTTAATAACGACAATTACATGTCAACCTTGAAATGTACATTTGAATGATTTTAAGAACGCACATTATATGTGTTCCTAAATCCCTATACGGAGCGACAATATTGTATCGATATTGAAGCGTTGTAACTAGTTGGCAACACTGTTGCCGGCCAAGGCCGAGGAACATAAAACCCACTTGTTAATCTAAGATGCTATTTCAACACGTGAAAACTTTTGATCCAAAGTTTTATCAGTCATATTGACAATGATTTCAGCGTAACGTTCATAGGTTAACATTTAAAGTCCAGCATCGCCTAAGTTTGAGGTAAATTTTTTCCTTTTTTTTTTGTAAATATTTAATGTATATAAATATACTTTAAATATGTTCAGATAATTGTAAATGAATTTAAATATATTCTTTAAATTATGTATATATACATCTCGCTTTATCTCATTTTCACCTTTAGACGCGATGCACGTCGATATGCAAATCTCCGAAATTGGCGCAAAGTCGATAAGTAATTCTGCCGGTCAGCGTCACGTATAATCTCACAAGTTTTTCATAAATTAATACATGACAGTGCGCCGCAAGGACAGCGAGCAAACGTTAATTCGAACTCTGACATCGGATAAACGTGGGACGGAACGGCATTATGCACGCGGATAAATCCGCGGACAATATCGCCATTAATGAAGATGCCGGCGACACAAAACAAACTGATAATGAGATCCATCACAATAGACGTCAATTACAGGCAAGTGGCGGCAACAAAGACATCTAATTACGGCCAAAGTGACGCTTGCCGAAAACGCGAGGGAATTCGACGGCGGTTGACCGCAAAACCAATGCGATCGCAGAGCGAATGTCTTGGATTGATATACAAATGAAACCGGGGGCAATGCGATCGTCATGATTTCCCATCGACGTATTCAAAACACTTGTTAACGTTCGGTGAGTCGAATCACTACGGCGAAAAAGTTTTCGAGGAGATACGATTAGCGAACGGCAAAATTATTTGGTCAATGGTGTCTTGAATTCAGATATTCGCGTCTTGAAAGAGGTAAAAAATGGCTGATTTTTAGATAATTGTGAATTTGAGACTGCAAATGTAGAAATTGTGTTTTGATATGTTATTTAGGTTTGGGTTCAGCCGGAAAGAAATATATTTCAGTTTTATGATTTACAGAGGATTTTTTTTTATTTCGTAGTTTGAAAGTGTGAAAATTTTAATTCGCAGTAGGATGCCTGTTGGATCCACGTACGTTTATCTCCTCTGCACAAATAAATTCTTTATGGAGAGAAGAGGTAACGTGTTACGGGTATGAGACAGGTCTTACTGCAAATATTTCTCTTTTATTTTTAAATGATTTGAAATGCTGTTTAAACCGTAAAATTTAGATACATTATTTTCCGAGTGTACGATCGTGAAAACGGAAATGAGTGTGAAGACGAGTGAAGCAGCGTTTAAAATTTATGAAATCTGTTGCGATTGCATGGAGAATGTTATCGTTTCGTTGAAGGTATCGAGTGAAAACTGTAGTTCAATTCTACACGAGGAGAAATAACCTATAAAAATGTACAGTATATGAT
>JABFOV010004010.1:0-14835 GCA_022817685.1 Aradophagus sp. ZL-2020 | reverse complement strand
TTTTTTTCTATTTGAGCTTTTTTTCTTTCTTTGATTTTTTTTTTTTTTTTTTTTCATTTGTATTTTTCCTTTTTTTTTTTTTCCTTTTTTTTTTTTTTTTTTTTTTTTTTTTTTTTTTTTTGAAAGCCACCATTTTTTACTTATAGTTCCTCCTTCCATTGAATCTCTTTGAAAATATCGAAGGTGTAATATAAAAATTTTTTTAATTTCAAAATCAATGAAAAAGAAAAGAAATTTTTATTTTACTTTACCCAGGTTCCATTGTTGTTATTTTTTATGAAAAATTTTAAATTCCTTTTCATTATTTTTTTACTTTATTTTTATTTTTTTTTTTTTTTTTTGAAGCAACTAATTTGTTATTAATGTAACCCGATATTAATTTGTATTTAATAATTCATCGCTAATCTTTAATTAACCATGATACTAATAACTAAATAAATGCATATCTGGTTAGTTCGATTTTCAATCACCGTAGTTTTACAATTGTAATACAGTTCACTGCTTTCTTCATTCATTTTTATATTCATTAAATTAACTTTTTTTATACCTTCAATGAAGTGATTTCATTAACGTTGTTTTTATTGATTTCCCTCTACTTTTTATTAAAAATAATTCTAAAATTATATTAATACCCCTTTTTCATGTATAATTCACAATCATTTTTAATAATTACACTTAAAGATTCATCAAAAAAGTAATGTGTATAACATAATCAAGTTGCTCTTTCAATTCATTAGAACATGTACATTCTTTTCAAAAATTAATTTGTGTAATCAATGGCAACAGATTGTAATTACTATTCTTCTTTTTATATACATTTAAATGTATATGTAATTATATCTATCAATTTATTAATTAAGAATACTTGGTAATAATAATTAAACAACATTTTAAAGAACATATCTAAATAAAGTGATATTTTATTTAAAAACTTTTCATATAATTTAGTACAACTAAACACATACTAAGTAAAAATCATAAAAAACGTCCTTATTATCAATATGAATATGTAACACTTACTAATGACTAATTCTTGAGGACATCGTTACAAGCCTGCTTTATTGCTTGAGTAAAGAAAATAGATAATATCATGTTACAATGAAACAGAACTTACATTATTTTTTTACTGATTTTAAAAACTAATATTTAAAATAATCTGATTTTAGAAAGTTATAATTGTACTTCTTAAATTTGTAATGTGATTAGAATAGTCTATCCTCTGATAAAAACAATATAAAATCAAATAAAATAAACCTAAAATAGAAATATCTCTAGTTTCCGACATCATAGTTTAAAATAAAAATCTACTATATTTAACATTTGTACTTCAAGATTTAAATCAACTTCTTTTGCACAAGGTCCTTCTTTACATCCACCAACTCAACATCGTGAGACATATCTTCTTCATTGTAACTAATGATTTTAATTTTCACCATTTCATTGTCAACTATCAATTCTTTCAAGCGTTTTTCGACCGCCTCAGGGATTTTTTCATCCATGCTTGCGGGCAACAAATCTGTAAAAATATTAAAATGTTCATTCAAGAGCTTTGATTAAAAATCTTTTTTCTTTTGTCTTTTAAAAAAAATTTAAGAAGCTATTTTTATCCAAAAAAGAAAAATAATCTCTAACTGTAAAATTTAAAAATTGTACAACACAATATTTCTAGAAAAATGATCTATACTGTAAAACAAAAAACGTTCCTGTTATTTTATCCTATTTTTCATAAATGATTTATGTATGAAAAAAGATGGATATACAGGACCCATTTTAAGTTTGCGATAATTATACAGACTCAGTGACATTTACGAGGTAATAAATTTTGAAGTTGCATGTTTTGTTACTGATGAAGCGTGTTATGGCAACTTAAAAATGAATGTGTTTCAAAATTTAATACAATATTGTGCAGAATTTTTTTTAACTTACTTTTAACATGACACAATAATCCCAGTGCTGGTGTGGTCACAAAATCTTTGGACATCAATCGTATATCACTATGATTAACTTCAACAATATTACCATAGTCGATAAATAATACAACAGCTGTTGTTACAGTTTTATTTGGTAATACACATAAACTGCGATAAAAGACACCCTCAAATAAAGCGAGGCACAGTTCATTTTCTCTCGGGATGTAATGTTCTTTGTTCGACTCCACATACTTATCAATCTAATTAATCATAAAAATATGAATTTTATTATAACTAGTTCTATATGCATCACAAACAAATATTTTACAATATTATTACAGAAAACTTAAAAAAAAAAAGTTACAAATAATATATTACCCTAACACATACCTGCTCTTGCATTACAACTGTAATGTGATTGATCATTTCATAATCAGTAAGGCACAAGAAATACTCTTTTCCAACTTCTATTGTGTATAAAACGTTAACCTCAAGAATATCACCAACTTTCCCAAGTTTAGTGGGTGGCAAACAGGATGCCATGTAGCAAAATGTATCTACAAATAAATAAAATTTTAAGTAAGTAAGACAAATGCAAAAGTAATAACAACAGGTATGCCATGAAATTTGTATTATTGTTGGAATGACTAATATGAACGTAACTACATTTTAAAAATGATTTCAAAAAAATGTTTACAATCACAATTATTTTTACATAATAAACGACAATTAAAATAATTAAAATACTATTTTTGTGCTTTCAGTGATTATCAATTCAAACGTTTCAATAAATACACGTTAATAAATAATAATAATAAAAATAATAATAATAATAATAATAATAATAATAAATAATGAATAATAAATAAATAAATAAATAAATAAATAATAGTAATAATAAAGAAGCAGCTTCTCAATATTACTATGATATATATGCTTAAAATTTCTCTCCGTGTGTAATATTTAAAAATAAATTACCATTTTCAGGACGTTTTTTCTCCCAAGATGGAATTAATAACTTTTGAATTTTTTCATTCACAATTTCTTTGCCATTGAAAAGTACAACTTCATTATTTGATTCTCCAATTTGGCATGTTAAAGATTTTTCTTCTCCAACAAGCATACTAAGGTATTCAGTCACTTCGTCATTAATACTGACATTCTTTGGAACATCTTTTAAGATAACATGCTTTATACTGGCGCCATCCTGGAATCAAAACGAAAGTAATGTGGTTTAATTTAACATATTTTAATGATAAAAAAAGTTTACTTATTTTAAAATGCAATAAAACATTACCTTGAATTTTTCAGGCATTTCATAGAGATGTTTTAAAATGGTTTCTTCTATATTACCGAAGTCGATGTAGATAATGAGGATTTTGTCACCCTCGATTTCACTTACAATCGCACGATAAAAATTATTGTCTTCTAGATACTTTGCAATTACCATTTCACCTTTGACTGGTGGTCTGGACAATGGTTTAGCTAAAACAAAATTTTAGTTTTTTATGATTTTATTTCTGTTTTTATCTACTTTAATAAGTGTTTTATTTTTTTTTTCTGAGTCGCGCGCGTAAGTCGTGTCCGCGCACGACTCAGAGGGGATGCGTCCTTTCTATGTAAAGGGTTTGACATTTTTTAAATATCATTCCACTTACCTGTTCTGCTGTACGTTGTAATATCTTGAATTATACGATTGTAAAGCTCAACACTGTTTGGATCAAGACTACGGATGAAAACTGAATATGGATTTTTAAATGAAGTAATGCAAACCTGTAAATAATAACAAAACTTGACATTAGATATGTAAAATTAAAAAATGTTTTATTCCAAAAGAAAAAAAAAATTATTGCATTATTTACATACTTCATTGTTGAAGTTTTGGCAGGGTGGCGATAAAATTGTTTAAATAAAATCAAATTTTCTAGATTTCTCAAATTTCCAGAATTTGTTCTCCCTTGCTGTATATAATTTAATTAAATAAAAGCCCTTACAACTAATAAAAACGTTTAACTCACTTTTAAAGTATAGACTCAATATTTTATTTTTAGTGTACAAAATAAAAAAATCTTAAATGTATAAATATAACAATGAATTCAAACAAAAAAGTCAGCTAATTGAAACATTATATAATTAAAGTATTGTATAGAAAACCAAAATATTTACTACATTTAGATGAAATGATGTTATTCCTTATGTCCTGTCAAACATATCTCTTAAAAAAAAAAAAAAAAAAATCTAATTGTAAATAATGTATTTGTAAGACACAATATTAATTAATCATATATTGAAAATAATGACTCTAATCTTTTATAATAATACAAGTAAATAAATAAGTGTATGTAGTTATCGAACTTTGATATCTTTTTATAATAAATATCTCTAAACAATAAGAAACAATAACTTCACTGAAACAATTGTAACAAAAAAATTAATTTCGAATTACTATTACTTGTAAAACTACATAAGGAATAATGTTTTATAACTCATTTCTAATCATAAGTGTAGCAAATTATTACATAAATTATAATTCATAAATAAAAATTATAAATTATAATTAAATAAACTTTTTTTCTTAAACATTTTAAAGTTTCCAAAAAAATAATTTTTTTAGTAAAAAATTTATGAGTTTGTATGTAATTTTTTAAAAATATTTAATAAATGTGATAAAAAATTTCCTGACTTTCTCGTCTCGGTATTAGATTCTGTAATTTTTCCAGGTTTTCGAAGTTTTTCCAGGCCTGTTGCCACCCTGTTTCATTAAAAACGTTTGTAAATACAATAATACATTTAATTCATAAATATTTTTTTATAGTTTAAGAAATACAAAATAATAGAAAGAAAAAGAAACAAAAAGATTAAGATAACTATATCTTATCTCAATAATGAAAACAGTAGCACACTGTTAAAAATTTTTCATTAAATTTCAAGTACTCGTATTTGAATATCTCTGTCCATTATAATTAATGCACGAATAAATGAATCTAATTTATTACAATAAAAAGGATTCAATATTTGTTCAATAAATTAACATTACATTGACATACATGAGATTCCATTCCTTTTCTAAAAGTGTACCAGTATTTCAATCATAATAAATAATTTATAATTAAATTAATAATAACCGATTTCATCAGTAATTATAAAAAACTCAACTCTTCTGAATGCGTCTTTTCCTAAAATAAACGATTTGTATTTCATCCCTTTCTGTGGTGAATTACAATTGAAATAAAAGTCATTTTGAATCATAACGTCAAACGTTAAAACAATCAATTTGATACGCACAAATAACCAAACTTAATTTACTTCATTTACTTCGCTCAGACGTATTAGAAAAAGTCAAGTATACTGAAATCAGCATTACATCGTCTCCAAAAATTTAGCAGACAATTCGCAATTCAATTTCAAACTGAAATTCTTAGTAATTTACATGTAATAAAATTAAATAAATATATCTCACCTGTGAGCCATTCTTAATTTTAGAATATTTTATTCCTATTTGTTCCGGCGCTGGAACCCAGGGCTTAATGATTGCTTTATTAAATTTCTGATCTTCATTAATTATTTCAATTTCCGCCACAGGTATGTTTCCTTCAACAATGTTGGTTGATGTCACAATATAACGAAGTTGGTTTCCAGTCTGGTATGAAAAAAATGTTATTATTCAATTACTTTTCTTATGCATAGTAATTACAATTATTATATATTATATAATAAAAAGGATGAATATTAAAAAGCTAAGTATAAAAACACTATATCCAGTAATTTGGTATATTAAAATTCCCTGGTTTGAAATTTTCCTCTCTGACCTTTATCTATTTTTTTTTTTTTTTTTTTGTTTCGCAATAAACGTTCTGATACATAAAAAAATATATGTATAATATAGAGATATAAAATTTGATTAAAGTGTCGTACGATTTGACAATTTTAACAAAAGAATTTAAGAAAAAATGATCTAAGCAAGTTGAAAAGTCAAAAATGTTAAGATATGTACACAATTTGTTGTAACTTTAAAGTCAAATTTATAATAAAATGACGACAATCACATCAAACTGAATTATCTAATGAAATTCAGTTGACTTTTTCTCCATTTAAGCATTAAATTAAATATTAAATCATACAGTAATTAAAAGATATAATATTAATAAATAATTAATAATACTTTTATTGGATAATTCATCGTAATGATTTCGCATGTAACAGCGGTAGCTGCTATTGTGAAATATTTCTCTGGAAGTGGAGTCACTTTTTCTACGTAAGCAATACGGCCTTCGTCTATAGCAGCTACGGTGATAGGAGAACCTAGTTTTAGTACTTTGCCTCGAATCCAGTCACCATCATTTCGTTTTCCAACAACGTATTCTCCAACAATTGGTCTATAAAATTATATTATAATAAAAACATATATAAAAACATTCGGCAAGTAATTTTTAAACTTTAATTTATATAAATATATACAAAAAAGAATTTATATAAATATATACAAAAATGAAAAAATCTTTCGATTTTATTTATATCAAATTTAAATCAGATTTGAATAGAAAAATGGTTTCTTTATTACAAAAATGTATAGAAATTATTTAAAATATGAAAATGTATTTTAGTTTCATCATGATGTAGAATGTTCAAATTATACTACGATATTTTTAATAAATTATTGAAGTAATTTTTAAGTCTTCTTTTTATTCCTTATTACATTTTATAATTATTTTTTCTTTGAAAACGATTAAACAAAGCACATAAATAATATTTTCTAATGATTCATAATATATAAATAATAAATTACATATATAAATTATATATATAAATAATATATATATATAATATAAATATAAATATAAATAATAAATAATATATAAATAATAAACAATAAATCAATAACTGAACAATTTTGTAATTTTTAAATCATGTTTTGTCTATATTTAGCAGGCATAAAAATGTATTTCCATGAAAGTATCACATCTGTTAAAAATTTACAAAATGTATAACCATTTATTTTAAAATGGCACGTTCTAGCTAAAAATTCTCAAATGAGCATGGTTGTAAAGTGTTCTGTTTGAAAATATATTTTGAAGAATGATATAATCTTTGAAGACCGCTACCAAAGTAAACAATTTTTTGGAGCAACCTTCAGGTAAAGTTTTCCTTTGACAGGTCACAAAATGAGAAATCGTAATTACATACAAATACATAAACTGTCTAATTTGGTGGATTTAACTGTCTTATAAATAATTCAATTATTTTTCATATTTATTAATACAATATTATTTAAATTGTGTTTGCTATTATATTTTATGCAAATAAATTTTTAAACTTTGTTTTCTAATTATGTCTAATTCAAGAAAAGCTTCACAAAAACCGTCATTTTTCTAAAAGAGAAAAAAAAGTAATAATAAAAAAGGGAAGCTATAAAAATAAGGTCTATTCATAAATGGCATAGTCTACTACCCTCTCATTATTGACCTGCCATAAACTACAAGCACTGAGCCTTCCAGAAACTACATATGTTTCTTTTTACTACTCCATCAGTTTAAAATAAAACAACTCATTTTAATCTAAGAAATGTTATACTCACTTGTAATCCTTAATTTTTTGAGAGCTAGTTTCACAAATTTGCGGCAAAGCTCTCAAAACATTCGCAAAATCTTTGATAATAACATCTGGAACAAGAGTAATACTGAACACGTTTTTCTTCAACTCTGTATGAACTTCTAACAATCCTTCATCACCGGCCTTAACATCTTTCATAATTGAATCTATATCATTCGTTACATTCTTAGGTGGTGTTTTTTGCGCTAAATAATCTACACCTAATACAGGTTTTGCAGGTTCATTACTCTCAGCTTTTTGTACAAACTCTTTTCTTGCTTCTCTAACTTTCTCAGACATAACTATCTCTATACAATTATTCGTATCATATGAAACGTAATATGCTGTTACTGTATCATTGAGCTTCAGTTTCTCATTAGCCTGGGGAATTTCCAAGAATTTCACTGGTCGTGCAAATGGCGGGATATCACCAAAAGACCCAATGGCTCTGAAATCTTTATTCTGAGGCTCGAGGACATCGCCATAATCAATAAATTGGACCAGCAATGGATCCATGGACACAATTTTTGCGCGGTGCCACAAATTATCCTGTTTTAACGCATAAAGCTGATTCACTACTGCTTTGACTTTAGGGAAAGCGTTTGCTTTATCATGCAATTCGCACATCATTTCATCCAGTTTTTCTAATTCGTCTACTTTTTGCACCCAGTAGATATTCTTTTCAGTGTCCACACATGATATACATACTTTAGTACCATTGGAAGAAAAAGACGCTACTTTTTTAAATTCAAAGTTGATGTCCTCTTTGAAGCGTTTTACCTCTTTGCGTACCGTTTCTTTGATTGGAGGAAGGTCCGGCAAAGAGTATCCATGAGCAGTAGGTTCGTCATCGGGGTCTTTTTCTTCCTCCTCTTCCACTTCAGGCGACTCGCTACGATTATTGATATTGGGTTGAATATTTTTTGGAGAACCAGAAGTTGGTTTACGTGGATACATATTATTCAGTTTGTTTGGTGATTTACGCATCGATTTATCCAGTTCAATGTTCGACTTTATTAATTCCACTGCATCTTGCACGTCTTGATAAAGAGTCTTGTCGAATTGTGGCCGTTGAGAGTTTAAGTGCAAAGAAGAACTGTGCGGCTTACGCAACTTTGTTTCATCTTTGAAGATTGGCACAGGATTTGAATTTGTTAACACTGGAAAATCTTTCACCTGTAAATGTTGACATTTATACATTTCTAATAATTTTTTTTTCAAGTCTTATAGTTAAAATTTCAATTGAAACAAACAAGGTTAAAATAAAAAATAATATAAACTTGAAATAAATTTGTTTCATTTATAAAGATACAGATTAAAAATAAATAAATAAATAAATAAATAAATAAATAAATAAATAAATAAATGTATATAGTATCATTAGTGTTATATTTTTATCCATAACAATTACCTTTTTTGCCTCGTCATTGTGAAGATTTATGTTTTCTGTTTTTTTGACCAGTTCAGGCATTTCCTTGCACACGTGTTGATGGTATGTCCAATCTTTTGCTTGACATGCTTGAGAACAATAGTAACCACTACATCTGCTACACTGGAATGTCGCAAGATGTTTGCAAGACAGGCAAATATTTTCACTGATGTTAGCATTACCACGATTTTGTTGGGTATGATTGTACTGATAATGCTGTGGATTACGCATTTCATAGACTTGAGTAACATATTGGACTGTGTTGGGATTATAAGGTGGTAGCTCGTAATAAGTGCGACCACGCCCCATGTAAACTTGACGGCGACCATCAGGTGTGATAGTGTAATGCCCACGAGTCCACATTAAATTTGAATCATAATATTTATCAGGTGTTTCATAAGGGTCAAAAATATCTGGCGTCATTTCTCCAGGATAGAGACAGTCCATATCAGGATTTGGCCTGTACGGTACAAGGTGCGTGCGCTGCACTGCATTTTTGATTAGCTGCAGGTCTGGAGCACGTGCTTCTGGCAAACTGATAATTAACATGTTTTAAATAGTTTAATCAAAGGAATATGGAGAATTCATATGAACGTTAATATATACTGAATTTATGTTGAATTATATTATATTAAAGCCCTGAATTTTATCTGGTTTTTAATCAGTTGCTCCCTTTCCCTCTAATAAACAATTTTATTTTTTTTATATTTTATACAAAAATGCAAGCCTAAAAATTTTGTGTTTTAAAAGTGTTTGAGTTTATTTTCAAGTTCAATTACACTTTTTGAATCTTAAGTAAAAATTTACTTATTGCAATAAAAAACAAATTAATAGAGAAAATTATGAATAAGAGCAGCATAAATAATATCTTACTTGACATGTTTTATTCTAAAATCAGGCACTTTGAGAACATTTGCAGACTCATTTTTGTCGTCCTTATCTTTCTTTCGGGCCACTTCAATATGCAACTCCAACGGTTTCTTTCGATCAAGATGTCTCATAGCTAATTCTGCCTCTTTGTAAGAAGGATAGCTAATATAAGCCCAAGAAGAAGATTTAGGCTGAAGTATATTAAGAACTTTTCCATATTCGCTGAACAATGTTCTCAGTCCATCCTGAAATTTATTTATTATTTTTTTTTTTTTTAATATTGTATTATTTATGTTTTTTTTTTTTTTTTTCGTTAATATTGTAACAAATTAAATTTAAGTTTTGAACGTAATAACGGAACACCCTTTCTCAGAATTGGCTTTAGTATATAGAATTTCCATCCTGTTATCAACAAGATAAAGAAATTCTATGGTTGAATTTTTTTACATTAATGTTTCCATTATTAACTATATATTATATTTTGAAAATATCATAATTACCTCATTTAATTGTGGTGGAATATTGTTTACATAGATAGTAAAGTTACTGTAAATAAAAAGAATTGTTATTAATACTTTTTATAATACTCATGAACTTTTTGTCGCTCAGTTTTGTAAATAAATAATATTTTGTAAATATTGAAATAACATAAAAATATAATATCATTATAAAAATATATAAATGTAAATTTATATATTTGTATCTATTACAAAATAGATACAAATATATACAAATATATAAATAAAGGAATTACCACATAATGACTTTACATAAACAATTTTTTTCACTTTTTATATGAAAAATAGATAACTGATCATATTCTTTTCATTTTATCTTTCACCTTTATTTCATTTTGTAACTATATAAAAAAGTACCAGCAAACTATTCTCTTTCATGCCAGCATTATTTTTATTTTTTTATTGTGTTTATTTTCAACTAAGAAAACAAAAATACACATCTAACAACCTAAACATCAAAAAAAGTAAACTGTAAACTGTATTTAAGGGATAACAGAGAATGCTTTGATTTTAAAAATATTTATATTCTTAAAGGTTAAAAGTAAAAGAACTAATTTCTTTCATTGAGGAAAATTATTAGGCCTCCTATCCAAATAAAGGAAATAAGATTGCTACAAATTGAAATTGAGTTTAGCATTTTAATAATTTTAAAATCAATAGTCATGAAAATGTTGAACTGAATAATATCTACTTACCCCTCTTCGGCATACATTGTTGCTACTTTTCTATGAACAAGTCGTAACAACTATTATTCGATTCAACAATGAAAAGTAATTGTTACTTCTTTATTTATCACAAACAAAATGTAATACGTGAAATTAGATTAAAAAAAAAAGGAATTACAAATATTTTTTAACTACTGATTTGTCTCATCAACTTTAATCCCGCCACAGTATCGTAGATAGTCGTAGACAGTAAAACTTGGAATGAAACTGAATGAAACGTTACTTGTGCCGGGTCTCATTCGGTGAACCAACTGTGATTACAGTGTTGCCAATAGCTACTATCTGGTACCTTTGCGTTTTTGAATGAGAAACATTTTTCCCTAAGGGACACATAAGTGCGTTATTTATTATTAGAAAATAATGTTTGTGCTCTAATAAAATCAAGTTTTTTGACATTGTTTGACGTTACATAACAGTGACGAGTTACTTTTGAAAGCAAGTGACAATAACGACAAGGCATTACATTTCAAATATTAACTTTTGATTCCGCATATTTTTGAAAAAAATTTGACAAATTCATATTGCTGCAACATTTATCTGTCTCACTTCAATTTACAGGATAGAAACAAACAGCATGTGGGAAATCTTAAAAATAGTTCTAAAGATGGCACAAAGGATTTTAAATAATATTCAAATTTAAAATAAATAAAAATGGTTTTTATGATAATTTTTGTATATTTTTCTTTTTGAATTTATATTCTTGTTGTTCACATCGTCAGCTTTTATATTTTATTTGTGATCAAATAATTTTGCAAGTGCGTAGCAAATGAATAAAAAAAAAAAAAAAATGATACATAAATTGGTGGTAAATAAGTGGATTTTTTATATTCGATTAATAAATTTTTTTGAATGTTAATTTATTTGTATATCCATCGTGATAATTAAAGCTGAAACAAAATGAACCAACTCCTATCTACAAAAATCAAATTAAATATAAATAATAGGAACAAATGAACATTATTGGTCTTATTAATAATTAACAATCACTTGAATATATATTTCAATTACGCAAGTAATTACTAATTATTAATTAGCCCAACACTACGCATGCATGTATCAACCAATTTATTAAAAATGTATCTATTTATTCATTAACTGTATAATTTTTTCTGTATAAATAATAAAATTATTTAGGTTGACATAATAAACAAGTTTGACCTAAGGTGAATTACATGAAAAATATATTATACAATTTTGAAATCCAAACATGAAATGTCGTTCTATATTTCTCCCACTGTACTGCAATAATAGAAGAATATACATTGATTGGAAAAGAAGAACGCTGTTAAAACAATTAACGAAATTACTATCATTTTAATATAATAAAATAAATTTATAATTTTTCTTATTAAATAATCAACATCCCTGATCTAAATTACAGATTACATGCTCCCTTTTTTTCATTCAGCGAATTTCATGAATTCCTCATTGGTGACGCTATAACGAAAAATCTCACCTATCATCAAAGATATAAAGATAATGTGAGAAAAAGATATAAAAAATAACGCTACCAATACGAGGGGTTGATAAGAACTTGACATTAACAATACATTAACATCTTCTTTAGTGAAATAATAATATACACTATATCTTTCGCTCTTCTTTTTGCATTGCTTTCTTATTGAAAAACAACTTGTTCACGATGTACAGAAAAATATTCAATTTGATTTTATAGAAAGCGAAGACAGCGCGATTAATCTTCTTTGTACTTTTGCTACTTGCGATCTGATTTAATTAACGATATTTTCTAAATAAAAACTTATAATTATCATAAACATCTTAACTTATCTACAGAAAATATATACAGCAATTGATTACTTTTGCTAATACTTTTATTAACTTTGACTAACCGCGCTTATCCTCTCATGACACAATCTCCTTGTTCAACATCCTTAACTAAAATAAAAAAAAAACTTGCTTTTTACACTTGTATAATACATAATTACGACACGACAAAGTGTTACCATTTGTAAACAATGCGTATAATAAATAGAACTATCTCTATAAATTTATCAAAGTTTGACAGAATTCGCATAATAAAATACAGATCAAGAACTTTTTACAAGAATAATAACGCCTGTGATCTGGTTGTGTCGACGCAAAAATCATATTCACAGTATTCACATTTGGAGCTAGTACCTAAGATTGGCTCACTTCTAAATATCAATGATTTTGGTATATGATACTGAGGCACAAATGTATTTTGAAAATATAAAACTATAAAAAGAATTGTGTGGGACAAAACATCGCCATGAACATGTTATACAAAAAGCACATTTTTAAACTGTACAGTAATGCCAACAACCGTGCGACATTTTAAGAGCAAAATTGTTTAATCACTTTAAATGCAATGAATCTTTTTCTTATTCGGACCTTTTTTTTAAACTTTTGGCACTTGTTTTGAAATTACAAACGCTTGAACGAAAATATTTAGTACGAGTCTGAGAATTTGAATATTGAACATCGTTTATTATTCCTTCAATAAAAAAAAGAAGAAAGAGTTACGTACATCTACATAGAAATAGGATATAAAAATTCAAATATGAATCTGGCACTTAAAGCTAGTACCAAAACGAGAGCTTTAAGTCATTGATAAATTGATCTCAAATTGTCAAACGCGCGCGTTCTTTGAACGGATAATTAACGGTTTAATATTTAATTAACAGTAGAAAACAATGTTGTAATAATAATGACATAACAGAGACGCGCGTCGTATTTTTTATGCACTGTTGCAAATTTCGTTTCACTAAAACGTAAATGATCATTTCATGTCAAATTACGCCGTTTAAAAGTATACAAAGCATTTCAGTCAATTTGTTCCTTTTAAAGCCTTAATGCAACATATGTATAAAATATTTACAAGTGATATGACTGAAAGCAGGGAAAACGATCGTATAGGCAATCGTTAAAAAAGATATGAAGTTAACTGACAAAAATAATCAACAAAAAAAAAAAAAAATTAAATAGCAATAACAATATATATAATGAAATTGAATTCTTTTGACATCAAGATTTTGCGATCACAGAGAAAAACGATGAAAAGGTCGATCCAAAACTGTCGCTGCAGTGACAATATATTGTGTCAAGCGTAATACATCACAGCATCAAATTTGCGGACGGACGTTTAATTAAATAACTCGTTATGCTGAGCTTAATAATTCACTGAAAAAGAAATATATCATTCAATTGTAAGAAAAACTTTTGATTGGATTTTACAAGCTTATATTAAGCATTGTATATTTATTATATATTGCAAAGAAATAATTGTGATATCTTACGTTGCCAATTCTCTTCCAAGCACCAATCCAGAACGCGATCGACTTCTGTTTAATTGTGCTCTTCTTTCGGCTGCAAAACAAATGAAAAAATTAATTCTTTATCTCTTTTAATGTGCCTACCACAAACTGATCTTAGTTCTAATTTTATAGGCTTACAAGTGAAAGAATTAACAAATTTGTTAATTCAGATAAGCGTAAACAACATTCAGATAAACATAAAAGGATTAAGCAAGACAAAAAAACAAACCTATTTCATGTAATAAAATAAGTATATATTCTGATAAAAAAAATAATAATAATAAATTAAAAACAGCACTCAGATGAATTGAACAATCACTTTCAAAACAATTTCATATAATCGATAAAAAAAAAAAAAAAAAAAAAAAAAAAAACAATATACTCAAACAAAAAAAAAAATAAATATATTCAGTCATTCTCGAATAAGGCAAGTAAAACAACAATAAGTATACATAAAAAAAAGACAGATGTTTTAAAGCTTAGAGAACATTTCAAAGG
>JABFOV010004009.1:0-14838 GCA_022817685.1 Aradophagus sp. ZL-2020 | reverse complement strand
CGTCGATGACGTACGTATGTAGGTTGAATGTACGTATAGCATGTTAGTGGTCAACTGGTTCGGTATGCGTGATGAAGGTAGTAGGGGGAGGTGCGAGGGGGGGGGGGTGGGGGCGGGGGGGGGGGAGGGGGGGGGGGGGGGGAGGGGGGGGAGGGGGGGGGGGGGGGGGGGGGAGGGGGGGGGGGGGGAGGGGGGGGGGGGGGGGGGGGGGGGGGGGGGGGGGGGAGGGGGGGGGGGGAGGGAGTGAGAGCCAAAAAGTGGAGGTGCGGCAATTAATAAACATATTTCGCGGAGTACAACAAAGTGGCAAAGTTTAGAGCCGAGATTTAGGATGCGCCGGAGTTTCTGCGTTTTAAGAAGAGCCCGGTCGAGCGAGTGCGAGCGAGACGCCGCGAATTTATACGATCGCGCGCGGTACACGGTCGAAGCGCGGATAGTTTGTAAGCAAGTTGCGGCCGTTAGCTCCATTAGAACAAATCTCGGGATTTAAGGACTCGCCGGGCGAAAGAGCGGCCGCTTGTTTGCTCCCTCCCCACCCCCCGCCACCACCACCTCTGTCGATGACTCTCGGCTCATTGTTCGCGGCAAAGTTTTTTCATCATTCATTCTAATGAATTGTTTTTAATGTGACGTTTAGTTGCGCGCGGCTCCTTTTGTCAAAGTTGCCGGAGTTTCGTGACTTAGCAAGTGAAATGCGGCCGCGTTAAAAGCCGAACGTTCGCGGCAACTTTGCGCCAACTTGCCGCCAACTTTCGCCGCCCGTCTATTTACGTTTTACGTTTATTTCGCGGCCGGGAGTTGCGCTAATATCAACGTTGATTTTTCGGCATTGTCCTTGTTGAGCGCCGTGGCCGTTGTAAATTTCCCGAGTACAAGCTGATATTAATTCCAAACTCTTGGAATGAAGTACAAATGTTCTCGACCGCGAGATCGAACGTTGTTTTCACTTCGAGTAAGGAAGTATTTTGATTTTATTTTAAAGAAATGAAATAAATAATATCTACTGTATTAAAGATGAGAATTTAAAAAAAAATATACATGTACATTTATATTAACATATACATGTATATTTGTCCGTAAGCTAAATATTTTGAGTGTGGAAATTTTTGGAAACGATGCCGGAAAATAATTTCGAAACACTCGCACGACAAGAGAAATGAAAGTATCGCTTCAATTGGAGTTACAATAAATCGGACTCGTAGAGCAAGGTCACGAGTTCTCCGCAAGCAAGGCGCGGATTAAGCAAATGACGGCAATAATGGCGATTATTCGGATTATGATATCAGAGCGCGAAGTGGGCTCACCTCCAGCCACTAAACGCCGCGCCAGCAAATCCAGACACCGGATTAAAACTATTGCCACCTAACTGCATTAGAAGCCACCTCTTCGTGCCTTCCATAAAACATTTCCCCGAATCGCGACTTTTCGACTGTCATAAGCCGCAAAATCGCCGCGGCTCGTGACTTTTCATTCCATCTTTTCCGCGAAACATTTGTTTATTCGCAAAATTTATTCGACACTTTGACGATTCTATCCTTTTATGTCTTCAAGACGATTATCTGAGATTGTTCGACGTCTTTCGAACCTCTTTTTTTCGTAAAGTTTATAACGAGGATTTTCGCAAAGTGTTGATCCGGCGAATATTATGTTACCTGTTCATTAATTCGCGAAAGCATTGTCTCCATTGTCGCTAATTATTCTTTTAAAGATTAACTTTATGCATGAATATTGTGTAATAAAAGTCGCGCGAAACATTTACGATTCTGAAACCCGACGGTGGCGTTGAAAACGGCTCGCTTTGAAAAACGCGGGTTTCCGAAAACACGTCGTAGAAAATTAACAGCGGCATAAAATTAAAGTGATAACAAAAGCGAGAACGACGGTCAATAACAATTTGTCGCCGGACTTTTTATTCCGAGCGAATTGCTCGCCACCGTAGGTTATTGGGAAAAAATACTATCAAGTGGGAAAAAACGACGACGCCTGTGTTTTTGCAATTGCCACCATCTCATTGGCGTTCAGTTTTAAGCGTAATTTTTGTCGCCTCTCTCTTTTACGATAAAATCACGTCGTACAAAGTCGCCTGTAATCACGGCGATAATTTTTTAATTTACCTCCCGCGATTTTAGCCATTTATTGCTGGGAATAATGACCCGAATCGTCACGAGAGAACGACGCGAGAATGCTCCAACGAGCGTGACGTGAATTCTCGTTTCTCCCGCACTTTTTCGCAAGTTATATTTACCGTTCTATAAATCCTTATGTTTTCTACATTAAACAACATTAAATAAAATAAATAATTAACTATGCATTCGAATGAAAAAACACTCGAGACCGAAACGCCCGGTCCTATCTGCAAAACAAATATTTCGCGTTTTATATATTTGCCAGTGACTTGGTTTTAAGTAAACGCCCGGCTGCAAAGTCGCCGGAAAAACGCGTGCGTCGACGCTTTTCTGAATCATTCGAAAAAAGGGACGAAAATAAGAAAAAACGAAAAAGCGGAACGAGAAAAAAGCGGCACACAAAGCGCAAGTGTTTGTGACGACCGCGGCGCTTATCTGTAGAATTCATCGAGAAGCAAATGCGGCTATTTGGTATGAAAAAGATTAATGTTATTATGTTTCGCCGCGGCGAAGAGCGTTTGACGGTTGTATATTCGTGCTTCGGAATATTTTCCCGGTTATCTGCCGCCAGCGCGACATCCGAAGTCTCGAACGTGCGGCAAGTTCATTTGTTTTAAAAAACTGACTCGACCTAATGGCGTTACATATGTAATCCCGATATAAACCTGAGCTAATCTCGCCGAGCCACGCGTGGTTGACTCGAATGTTCGACCTGGTAATCCACACCCGGCCCTCCCCTCTTGACCCCGGCCTCGTGTCCGCACTCTCCATCATCCCGCGCTCGGACCAACCCTTGCACTTTTACAACGAAAAATTTATGGCCCCGAGCTCTCCCCTCTATTGAATAATTGATGACACTGACTCCGGTCTGTTTGTTTCAATCTATGGTTTCGAATCAATTGCAGTATTAATGATAATAAAAAGAAGGAAAAACAGGAAGAGAAAGACCGTTATGAAAGGTAATTATCGTACAACGAGGGCGATACAAAATATACAATACTTTGATCATTTGATTGAAAATTAATTTTGAATTCGTTGAAATAGAAAAGTCATAATACGTGACGATTTCCAATATGTTTGAATATTTTGGAATCAGTATTCCCAGTTAAATTCAAATATTAACAGAAAAAATTACATTTTTTTATTTATTTGTGTAAAGATGAAAACTATAATAAATAATAATGAAAAGTTATTGTGATTTCTCTATACTTTATATCTCTCCAATGAAATGTTTTTCCGTTAAATGTTTGGCTAGTGATTGCACGCGTTAAGTTCCTTTCAGCACCATTTAAATTACCAATGCTGATTTAATCCTCGCCTTTTCTTTTTTTTTCTGCCGCGTTTTTTGCCGTTCTTCATCCAACAAGGTGTACTCGTCGCTCGGGGATGTTGCAGGTGAAACATCAGCAGCGGATATGTAGGTGTAAACACGGGGTGTGGGAGGCCACGCGTGCCCCGAGGGAGCGGTATCAAATGACAGATATTAAACCGCGCAACGCACTCCTTTATTGATATGCATCGACACGTATCGCTCAAAAGTCACGATTTATTATTTAAAATGGACTTTGCTTGTTTGCTCGGCAATCCGTTTTTATGACCGATTCGGGTGATTTACTTTTTTGCGCGACAATTTATGAGGCCAAATATTCTCCGATGATGCTTCGGCTGGCTTTTAATGGAAATGACATGCAGTTTGCAAGCTCGACGCTTTTCTATACGCTTATGACATGACCAATATTTTTATTGCTGCCGAATGTCGGCAGCATCGAATGATTTTGAAGTTGAAATTGCATTTATACATGAAAATTCGCGCATCGAGAAAAATATTTCATAAAGGCAAATTCACTGTTTCAATATTTGACGCGCATCACAATTTTCTATATAATGTCTAGCTAGTTTTAGGCAAATATTGAAAGCCCTTATTAAAATTTTGAGATCAATTCCAGAAAGCTTTATCATAGGCAATTATGCTTTAATTCTAAACGCAATCAGTTTTCAATCAACGATTTTGATTTATGAAAATATATTTTTCTCAATGATAATTTTAATAGTAATAACAATGTATAAACTATTAAGCAACTTAATCGCTTGACACTTTTTTAACGTCACTTTTAATAAATCACTTTTAATTGTTGAACAGATTAACTGATAAATTAGCATGTACGAAACACAAAAGTATTGAAGTCAAAACTCATAATTGTATTTAATTTGTCATACGACTTAGTCGTTTATTTCCATTAATTATTTTCAACATACAATTTGTAATGAAATCGTTAAAACCATTGGATAATTAACTTTCGGGAAACGAGATAATAACGTTGGAATAATGTGGGAGAAGCAACACGTGAATTGCCAACAGCTAGGTGAAAATAGCAACAGCGATCGGACCATATCTTCTAATTCAATCACCCTCCGTTCCCTCTTCCCTGCATCGATATTACTTTACTACAATACACGCAGTAGATTCAATCTTAATGATACCCGTGAAATAGACTGTGACTTAGCCAGGCGAAATTGGCAAAGTTTTTAACTGAGTTCCCACTCAATTCCGTTGAAGTTTACGGCAAAACATTATTCGGCAAAGGAAATCGATAAAATGGTACAAATAAACTGTCGCAATCGCAGTCTAATGGTGTTTGACGTTCAAACTTTGTGGAAGCAATAAGAAATTTACGACTTCTTTGCGTTCAGCAGTTGACGGGATTGCAATGTAATAAACGTGCATTCCGTTAAAACGTTTCAACTCGGTTTCGTCACTTACAAATTATATTGTTATTTACGACGTTGAAATATTTAAACTACTTTTTTTATGCACGAGAAAAGAAATGCAGTTAAAATAACATTTCGATAATTGTTGAAATGTTTGAATTTTTAATATTCAAGTTTGAATATTGAAATTATTGAAATTATAATAGAAGAACATTCAAAAAAATCATATACTGCTGAAGCGTTAAACCTTAAATTTTGCACTTTGCAATGACGTATATGTCTGCTAATAGAGACGTAAAATATATTTAAAATACAAAGAATAATATTTGAAAGTTAACAGGTTTGTGTTATGGTAGAGGTATAAATACCCAAATAATCCCTTGCCGTTCAAGACGTGAATTAGACGTCGACTAAAATCAAATAAACTTATTAAATTAAAAATTTTGGCTAATTTTAACTGCATCGCTGCTCTGACAATACAATCAATAATATTTTTGATCACATAGTGAATTACATCCATCACAACATACTTTATTTCTCAATAGATTTACAATTAAATGAACCTCCACTTTAACAATTGACAATCTAGCTATTACATATAGATATAACTTGATTATTAAAAATGCTAAACAATTTACGCCGACAAATCGTCATTTTCTTCAAACTCCGGACCCCGTTCGTTGGACGCTTCGGCCGAGTTTTCTTTCTTCTCTCCGGAGGAATCCGCTTGATTGAAGAAGTCCTCACCGACGTCCAGTCCTTCGAACGGCTGGAAGTTACCGACGAATCCGTGTTCAAAGCTCGCGGACTGGTCTTCGTTCGCTTGGAATGAGGGCTCGAAATCGAAATCTCGATCCGAGTAGTCGTGGTCGGCGTTGCCATACGTGTTTCGTTTGAATGCTCGATACTGATCGCGCACATTAGACTGAGACGACGTGGGCATCACTTGCGCCAAGCGTTGCTGTATTTTCGGACCAAAGTTGTCCCGCAGCTGCACGATATCAGTATCAGTTTCAGCCGACCGATGATCCTTGTACATATTCGGGTCGTATTCGTCATAACGCCTATCGTAAACCACTCGTGGACTACGAGGGAAACGACTGTGACGCATCTGCAATAACATATCTATATTATATTGATGAATTTACTAATTTCATAATCATAACTTCTGCACTGATTTTTTTTTTTTTTTTTTTTTAATTATTAATAGTAAAAGAAAGCACTCACTTTTATATCACGTGGCATCGTTGCTGTGCAGCTGAGGACAACCATACTGATGTAGAAAATTGTGATTTTGTAAGAAAACATGTTTCCGTATTACCTTGAAAATTATTAAAATATACATTATTTGCACGTAAACATATCACTGAAGAAAGCAAAAAAATAATGAGATTTCTCTAGTATTTGTAAATTTAATTAAGTGATTAACTTATAATCACCCTCGGGGATTTATTAGCATAAAGCAACCCTTGGACATTTATACTGATTTCCCTTTCCTCAAATATTTTTGTCAGTAATTGTAATATTTAAAAGTAAACAATTCCAAGTACCTTAGTAATTAAAGGATGATAAATGTATACTCTTGAAAGTCAACAAACGTTGACTTGGCTGCAAAACAACAATCGCCAGGAACAAACTCACGTTGTCTTGCACGTCTTACTCAACTTACGACAAATACAAAAATGCTGGACACTCGTGGA
Source organism: Aradophagus sp. ZL-2020 (assembly GCA_022817685.1). Taxonomy (NCBI): domain Eukaryota; kingdom Metazoa; phylum Arthropoda; class Insecta; order Hymenoptera; family Scelionidae; genus Aradophagus; species Aradophagus sp. ZL-2020. The sequence goes on along the minus strand of JABFOV010004009.1, from coordinate 8,303 downwards.
ATAACATGATTTATATAGTAGAAAGTGGCAATCGTACTTGTTTGATTTTAATCCACTTTTTATGGCCTGCCGGGAGAAAAAATCAATTACATCCAACAATAACAGGAAGCAATGGTCGATAAAAATTTTACGTCTCAATAATAGTACTTGGAAGGTACATTCCTGCAACTTTCGTAAACGCCTAACGAAACGCAGGAAACTCTTTCATTAATTACTTAGACCGATTCCGCTTAAACCAAAAAGTGATTCAATACACGAATCTCTCGAAAACAAATGTCGTCAATTTAATCCGTACGTCTTCTTGAATCGCGTACGTGGCTTCGCACAAAGCAAAGGAAAAAAGAAACGTGAAAAAAGAAAGGAAAGGGAAAAATGATGATTAATAAACGAGAACGAATTACGAGGCTCAATTTTTGTTCCCCCGGCAAGCATTGCGCATAAGACAATTGAGGCGAGAGGGAGAGAAAATAAGCGATTTGCATTAATAAAGCGAGACGTAAAATGTCGAGCGAAATTCTTCGCATCGAGCGCTCCTTTATGCGAGGCGCTTCTTCTGGCACAGGCTGGCGCAACGTTAGCAGCCAACAGGTACGCGCGGAAAATTTCGTCGCCGGCGAAGCAGCCGGGCTTCTAATCAAAGAATCCCGGGGAGAACGCGAGAGAAAATTTAAATACGCGACACGCGTCTCGTAACGAAATAAAAGCCGAGGGGCTGTTGCGCGCGAAGAGAGACATCTGTCGGTTCTTTTAATTACCGCGCTACGTGCGCGCCACGTCCGCCCGTCCGTCCGCGTCTCCGGCCAGGCGCGGCACTCGGATCTATTTGTTTGGCATTTTTACACGACCTTCCCCAGCGGCTAGATCGTCTCCGGCCTTTCGTCACGTTCGCGGACGTTCGTGCTCGGGCAGCCCCTTCGGCCATTCGATTTTACCTCCACCTCGGCGATCGAGGACCTTTATTTATTATTACGCGCGCCGGCATACCAACGCCGATAACGAGCGTTCGAGTCCTCCCGCTTCTTCAAAGACACGTGTACCCGTTTAATTGATTCGCGCGCTTTTATTTCGCTGCTCTTTCGCGCCGACATTCGCACCTTTTGCGAGATAAATTCTCGAATAACTAGTAATGAGTTTATTCGTTGAAAAAGATTTTATACATTAACGAGGATAGATCGTCAAGGGGATTTTTTACACCTGGGGCCATAAAGTTGGCGTCTTTCAAATTTATTTCGTTAAATTATACGATTGTTACTCGTAAATGATTTAGAATTTTATATTTTATAATGTATCATTAACGTGGTAACATTGACGATTTGTGATTATTACAATTGAAAAAATGTAGAAAGTAATCACTGTCGTTGCAAGGAGAAAATTTGCAGTTCCACCACTTTTTTGTCCAGTTGTTGAAAGCAATACTTTTCGTTCAGCACCATTGAGCAGCATAATTAAAATTTTAAGCGTCGCTTTGTTTTCGTTGAAAACTGCTTTCACTTTCGGGGACCCTTCCGTCGCGCAGCTATTCCAATCAAACCGGAATAAATAATCGAGTTATTGGTGGCGCCGGCGAACGGCTTGTTAACATAACGAGGAATAAATTGGAGGGAGGGTATCGTGGCGGAAGGTAGGTAAATATGTCAAGATGGGAACAAAGATCGGGAAGACGTGGCTCGTTCGCTGTTGGCTGAAGCGTCGGCGATGGTGAGTAAACGCACCGTGGCAAGAATTAACGGGCTTAGTTGCCGACGCAGGTGTCGCGAAGGCGAAGCCAGCCAGAACGAGATGAAATACGACGGGAGCGTCAGCCAGTGCCATAGTCGTTATATTTTGCGCAACATCCCGATTTTATGGGGCCGCTCTCTGCGAAGATACCAACTTGCCTTCCGGGCCGCGGCGTAAGCTTCGCGAGAAGGAGGCGCACGGAATGATAAAGAGCGCTGACACGTAAGAGCGAGACAAGTCCACGTATCCGATACCCTCGGCTAACGAACGTCGTTGTCATCTTCGGGCTAATTTCAACGCGTCCGGGGCATCGGCTTTGCGAAGACTCGACGGCGACTTGAAGTTCCTCGCAATCTGGTATCAATGTAAAAAATTATTAAAAAAAAAATTGATTCGATATTCCTTTACTTGGACAATGAAAAAGTGTGTTTGATTTTGATATATTGATCATGTTCAAGATGTCGGATTGTAACGAACTAAAGAACTTTTGATATCTTAAACATAAGAAAATCACGGTCGATTTAAATTTCTGTCATTTTTTTGAAATTATGACACCTTGAAAATGTTTTAAACACTGCCGAGGGAATTTTGAAATCGCATAATCTTCGACCAAAATTTGAGATAGAATACTTTTCGTCTAATGATTGATTTTTGAAACGACGTTACCTTCGACAAATGTTTCTATGTCTTGTAAAGGGATGTCGATTTATCATACATGTTATTAAAATCCAATTTTAACTTGTCCATGCTTTTGATTACCATGAATTGAGTTAGAATAATTCCCCGCAGTGTCGAATCTTACTAATTACCCCTCGTTTTTCAAATCCGGACTGCCTGGAGTCTTCGCCGCGAAGGGACCAAGAGGAACAGCGTTGGCAGGCTCGTAGAAAGCCGCTTCGATCGCTGATAGCGTTCATTGCCGTCAGGAGCAGGCGGGTCAACGAATTATGCCTAATCTATGCATCGGATTATCATAATGACTCTCATTATATCGCGCGCCGCCGGCGTCATCGCGTTTGGCTTAAGTTCGGACGCGGCGTCGCGACGTCATCTACATCATTATTCCGGCGTCCCGCTTCTCCGCTCCAGTTACACCGCGAATCCGTAATATATTCTAAATAGCGCGATATTACAGCGAGCCTCGTGCTCGGCTACTCGGGAGTTTGGCAAACTGTCGTTGACGGCGGCTTAAGTAATCGCGAAGAGTAAAAACGTCATAAAATACAGGTGACGCTACTACGTGTCGCGTACCGTTCGCTAACCTAGTCCGACACCTCACGTCGAAACCATTCCTTCAAAGATCCGGAAAATTATGGGATTAACTTGCCGAGGAGAAGGCTCGACGAGCTGTTACAGTGCATTTAAGATAAGTAAATAAATGGCCAGCACGAACGATAATAAAATGTCTATCAATTACATAAAAGTAATTGTTTTCTATTCGATATAAATGGGACAAATTTATCGAAGGCACAGCTAAATGTATAGCGATATTTGCAATGCATGGCCACAAAACCTCAATACTGCCAAGACAAGAATTATGACAATTTTTGCTAAATTTATAAATTGCTGTGGCAATATTGGTACAGATATACTCACATAACTAGGAAATCTATGCAATTTTTCTCTGAGAACTGTTGATCGAAATTTAATCAACGGTTCGAGTCGTGACTAATCAATCAATCAATAACAGTTAAATTTGTCAGTAGTGAAAAGTGATATTATATATAAAATTGTATTAATTATATTTAATTTTTCTCATACTTCTCTATTTCCTTGACGAGAAAGCATATTTTTCATTCGATACTTAAATTCGCCGCCTAGAAACATTTTCCAAAATGAAACAAAAATACCACTTCAACAAACTTGTATTTATACTTGGTCATGCGTGAACAACCGGCAGTTAGCAAAGCGTCCTCCGACGGAGCCACCTTGGGTCCACGTGGCCCTCGAACGTTTTATTTTGCTCGCCAACAGGAATCCTAATCAAACACTTGAACGATTCATAATCAAAATAAATATTCACGATTCGGAAAACGCGTGAGCTCCGCGACTGCGAATATCAACGGAGGAAGGTGGTCAGGAAAAAGGGACGGCCCGTGGATCGGGGACGATTAAGCCCCCTCGATTTACACTGCGATTACAAGCCCGCGCTTCGGACAGTTCTTAATCCCTCGGCCGGGACTAAACGCCGCCGAGGCATTACTCACTGCAAACATTCTAACTTGGCGACCACCCGGCGCTTCTCTTTGGCGTATCTTCATCAACTTATCCGATGCTACAGAGCGCGAAAAGTTTGGCCGGAAAAAGTGTACTTCAAGAGCGACGATAAATAAGAGCGCCACTGTAACGAGCAGACGAAGAAGAAGGAGATGGGGGAGAGGAAGAGGAAGACGAGGAAGAAGGAAAAACGAGTTGATAGGGGGAGGGCCAGGAACCACAGAAAAGGCTCGATAAAGTTAAATTACGGCCACTCCCTCTCGCGCGCTTTTTCCACCCTCCCGGCAAAAAGTTCACAATTGAATAACTTTATAATTTTTGCTTTTCTTTAATTTCCGCGATAACGCCTGGATATTCCGACATTTTCTTCCGACTGACCCCCGTCGTTACCTCCCCCCTCCCCCTCCCAAAACGAATCACGGTAGTCATAGGTTGGGGCAGAGAAGCTGCGGCGAATGAGAAATGGCACGCCGCGAGAAATTCGTTAGAAAGTAATTAGAAATATGACTTGTCAGGGGTAAATGGGCCGTTATGTCGCGGATAATCGTCCCCCCCCCCCATCTCTCTTGCCGAATTTTTATCAAGATCTTCTGGCACCAGTGAACGCTTCAACTCGAGCGTTCTCTATTTTCGATGCTCACGCGGATTCCTCGCGACTTTTTGATTTCGCCGGCGATTATCGCCGTCGCGCGATCCCCTGCATTTCTAATGAGATTTTCACCTCGAGTCGACAAACTTGCAATCCGAGCGGAGCATGCGAGACGGAGCGATGACTTTTATTTCGACGTAAGAAAACGGTCGTAAAAAATAAGTTGCGGTCGTAAAGAAACGCAGCATAGTTTATTAATAAATATCGAGGTGAATAAAATGTGATGCAATTTTTATTGTTGGTAGTAAAATTATGTAATTCGGAATGAAAATCGTATAGTAAATCGATTAACAATTGTAGTCTCTGAGGATAAACAAAATCATTTGAAATGAAAATTTTGTTGCCTTCATCACTGTTTTTTCGAAGAGATTTTTTGTCTTTTGTGTCATCGCTCAGTCGGGTCTCAAAAACGACGCGATCGTTTTCAAGTTTTTCCATGTACTGAAATAGTCCTTTCCCTTCCAAGATACCTTAAAATTGTCAACAAACTCCGCCCTTTTCCGGTTTCGTTTGAACACACCGCCAATCGACGTCCCTGTTCCGGCTTGGCGCGGAAGAAAAGAGAAAACAGATCTCGCCGGCTTTAATTAATTCAACTTCGACGAGGGAAAAATCAGCGCGATCGACCGCGACAAAAGTCGGCGCGCAGTTAAGCGTTAATGGATTTATCGTCTAATGAATTTTTGAGGTGGTCTTAAATGTCGGGGAGCCGACGTGATATTTTTGGCGAGATTTATGCCGCGGGCGGCGGGGGACGGGATCGTCGTTAAAAAAAACAAGCCGAAGAAAGAGGTGAAATCGGTCGTTAATCCCGAGAAAAATTGAGTCGCTGGAATGAATTACGATCAACCCGATAATCCGACCGAAGAATAACGGAAATTTTTCCAGGGAAATGCGCCGGCAGGGATGCAAGAGAAAATGACCGCCGCGAATTTGATTGTCTTTAACCAAAAGAAATATCGTCGTTTGGCAACAACATCTGCCGGGATAATAATTTTACCTCTCGCCATTCGAATGAATTTTATTGGAAAAAGATCTATTTCAACGTAGGACAATATATTTTGGGTGTTTTTTTCTAGTAAAACAAAAAAAAAATTAAGCTCAAATTATTTCTTTGCTCAATTTGAACCTTATTACATTACAGTTTAATTATTAATTTATTAATTAATTAATCAGTTACTGATATAAACAAAAAATCGAGTACACTTAACACCGCGATGTGATCAAGAACATCTGTTCGAACGTACCTTCATTCAGTCTGACGAAACGTTGAAAAAAGAAGTAAAACCCGAAAAAATCAAGGGTCATGGGGAAGAAAACAAAGTCGGAACAATGGTCGCGTCGCAAAAGGCCCGAAGCCTTGCTTCGGAAATGTTCGAGCTGGAAATGAAAGAGTTAAAAAATAATAACAATAACACAAAGAAAAAGAAAAGAAAAGAAAGTGAAAAGGAAGGAAAATAAACGAAGAGCTAACTGCCGAGACTCGGGCAATCGTTTCGCTTCACTTCACCGAGGTTAATATATTTGAGAAAGAGAATTATTTTTAATTTCTGCGGGTGCAGGTACGCGACGCGACTGCGTAAGAATTTCTTAATTAGATTCGGCGACGGGGTAAAGGGAGGGGGGGGGGGTGAGATTGAGTGTTTCTTCTGCTCCAAACGCCGAGCCGCGTGGTTCATGAACTACTCTCATTATATCCGTGTCCCCGAATATTGTCGGAATATCAAATCTCGCTTCTTGAATCGGTCAAAACGGGCTACGCAACGTTCCTATTCCCGCGTTCTATCACCCTCGCGATTACCTACTCGTCAAACTTTCGAATGATTAAACGTATTTATTAATAATTCGTTAATTACGTTCTCTCCAATTTGCGATTTTAAATCGCAAACCTTTACCCCTTCACCTTCTCCGTCTTTGTCCCGGCGTTTCTTTGCTCTCCCTTTCTCCGCAAGACAAATTATTTCTTTTCACGGAATTTAATTAGATTTGTTCGGAAACAAAATGTAATTTGGCGAAAAGAAAAGAGGAACGAGCGAGGGGGGAAGGGGGCAGGGAGGTGCATAATACGATGAAAGTGCGCGGCGCGTTTGCCTTTATCTTTTGCATACGAAAAGAAGTGCGACGCCGCTACATCGTCTAACGGAAATTGAGCACTTCCTTTTTCTCATCGCCGGGCGCGTGCGCGCAAAACTGCGCGCCAAATGAAAAGCCCCCCCAAACGAGTGTCTATACCGCGTCGAAACATAAGCCACATACGCGAGCTTCGCCGCCGCGTCCGGCCTCCTTTCCCTTTGTCCAATTTATTATTCTCCAGGAAATTATGTCTCGTTGCTCGCCGCTGCGGCGCCCCCCTCTCCCCGCGGCCCTCCCTCTGGTCCGGCGCACCGCCTTTCTGGCGAATTTTACATAAGGACCGCATCCCGGGCTAATGCCGCGAATTCGTTACCGACAGTTTCTTCAGCGAATTACCTGTAGCGCCCGTGCTTTTATATTCCGAAGGGTTTAATGCGCTTGACGCGCGTTAACACGCTTCGGATGTAATTGCGATTGTTCGTCCCTGTCCTCGAAGCGAAAGCTCTTGACGACAAATTTGCCTTCTCGTGGGCAACGATTCGGCAACGACGGCCGGCGGGACGCCGCGGCGAAAGTCGAAACGCTTTCGGACGTGGTCGACAAATTGTCTTTCAGTTAATTGCACTACGCTTTATCTTCGTCACTTTTCATTCCATCTATCTGTTAATAAATGTCGTTAATTTCGGTTCAAAATGTTACACGTGTTTTTACAACGCAAGTACTCTTTCAATTAACCGTAATTCGAACATAACTGCAATACTCTAAATGTGATACTTCAAAATTCATATTTTATAAGTGCGACCATCATTGAATTAGTACGAAGTCTTTAAAAATAAAAAAGAAAGGATACGAAAATTTTACAAAACAGCGTCAACGGGAAAAATGAAAAAAAGAAAAATGCGGATACATTATTCGCGCGCGGCTTTCGCGGAAGCTACGGCCAAACAAGTCAGTCGGGCATCCGCCATGAAGGCCGTTAATTTTTCAATTACGCTTCCGCGGCCGTCACTCTCGATTTAACCCGACAGTCCATCAACCGATCCACGGCGGGTATCAAAGGTCGCGGCGCGCGATCGAGACGGTGGACCAGGTGTCGCGCGGCGCGTCGCCCGGCCGCATAAATTTTGATCAGCCCGGAATTCGCGGCGAAAAACGAAGAAAAATTCCCGCGGCGCGGCAACGACGCCCGCTCGAAAAGTGGCGAATAAATCGCGCGGCCTTTGTCAGCGGGGACGAGCCCCCTTTGCAGCTCGTTCATAAAAACCTTGGACTCGCTTTTGACTAGTACGCGCGTGCATACATTTTTATCAATTATTAAGAACCCGGGCGCCTCTTTCGCCTTCCACCTACGAGAGAGGTCGAGAGTAATGGGGGTGATGGGGGTGATGGGGGGGGGGGGGGGGGGGGGGGGGGAGATCATGGCCCGCGTTACGTGTCGCCGCGCGCACGCCGCGCTATGCGTCACACGCATTAATAACGCGCTCTCCCGCGCGGCCGAAAGCAAAAACCCCCGGTCGCCCGCTTGCTTACTTGCTTCAGCCGTGAGTGCCACACCAGCGACTAATAGTGAAATACATGGAACTGTCGCTTATACACATCCCCGACCCCACGGACCCTCCCTACACATCCTATGCCTTCGTCTCCG
>JABFOV010004008.1:0-14839 GCA_022817685.1 Aradophagus sp. ZL-2020 | reverse complement strand
ACTAATTATCTTGTGATTGTAAGATTAATTTACCAGATATAGTTGGAAGAGGCCGTCCAATAACGGCAACTACAACTGCAGCGATACCACCTGAAGCTTGAGCTTGTGCAATAGCCCCTCCAACGGCATGACTACTACCCATGGGTTTAGGTTGTCCCATTATTTGCATCGTGCCTTCATTAACGAACAAATCAAATCGATTAAAATTATTCAGGGAATTATCGTATAATATGGGCAGAAAGTATGCAACTTTTTTCAAATTTCAAATTCAATTAAATTGAAATAAAGAAGTTTCGTATTGAATAAAAAAAGTGGATGAAAAAATCGTGTTATATTTTTTTACTCTAACTTTGATTTATGATGGACGAAACTACTTTAAGCAAAATACAATTTCGTCCATTAAAAACTTCCCGCGCATTATAACATTCGACACTTAGCTGCCAAGATTTTAATTTGATTTGACTGAATATCGAATATTATATTAAACGAGAATGAAAAAATTAACTCGACTAAATTTTTATAAATTGAAATTTTATAAATTTTAAAAAGTACTAAAGAAATAGAGCGCCAATGGTCCAAGTTTTGTAATCGGATGAATAGTGTGAAATTAATTTGAAATAAATGATTACCTTGCGTAGCAACCGGCTGCCCGGGTCTTCTGCGAATTCGTTTTCGAGCCGCCTGATATATCCTCCAATAAAGAATAAGTATGACGATAAGTGGTAAATAAAACGAAAATATCGTGGCGAATATCTGGAAAAGGCAAACAACGTGGAAGTCAATACTTTTATACAACAATAAGTATAACGTATTGGATTATAAATAATATTAAATGAAAGTTTTGTCAACTTTAGCGCCAATTTCGACTTTGCGACTTTATTCAGTGCGCTACAGAGCGCTATGATTATGTCGCGAAAATATTGTCGAATCAGTAGGTCACTGAGATGTTGCAATGAGAGAGGTAAAAAAGAAAATCTTGTACCGGGTGCAAAGTTTTCATAATCCTCGTCTTTGGCTCGGATTGCAGTAAAGACTTTTCTTTTACTTTTCATGGTGCCAACGATACTTTTTAATAACTCCCTAGTGCGGAAAAAGTTTTTTTGCACATGTTAGAAAAAATAATTTCTCAAACGATGAATTTGCGTAATTCAGTAATTTTTTCTGTCGATACATGACAAACAAATTTATTTTGTTCGTCGCAACAAAAATTTTGTACAAATAAAAAATGAAGGCGTTACACCGAGAAAACCATATTGTATAGAACATTACGTATCTTGTTGACTCAACAGAATCATTTTATAAACAAAAATTCTACAATATTTTCAATAATTCTTTGCATTTGTAAATGTATTTTCATATTGTAACTTCTAACCTTTCAATAAATGACTCGGTGCAGAAGGTTCGGCCCACCTGAGTTGTAGATGGCGCTTTGACAACACCGATTACATATTATGAAATATGTATGTTCCAATATAAATTGTACAAATTACTATTCATATTCTGTCGGTTATAACAAGAAATAAATGCAACATGTGTAGTAGAATATGGTTTTTTCGGTTTTTAGAACATCTAAAAAATAAAAATAACAATAAAATTCTGTTCTCGTTCCAATATTTTTTTTAAATTCCAATATTTTTTTAAATTATTAAAATAATATAAGAACGAATGGTCGATTTTTAACATTTGTTCTTGAATCATTGAAATGTACTTATTTCAATATTTGTTGTTTTAAAACAAATCTGTTTCCGTTCCATTGACATTTTACCCCCGCGTACTTATTGTATACATATTTTTTTCGTTGTTTCGATTGTTCCAATGCAACGAGATAAACAAGGTAAACGAATTGAAGAAGTGTACGATGCCACTGGTCTGAGTGTTTGTTTCTGTATAAATGTAAAAGCTGTGTGGGTGCTCGATGTATGTTCGGCAAGTTCTCAAGTAGCGATTCGCGACTATCAAAGCGAGTTTCTACTTGAAAAATTCACGAGCGTGTAATTCCTCTGTCTTTGTGCCAACGACGGGAAGGAAGCATATTTGAATTAACTGAGGAAAAAATGAGAATTCCAGCGTTTAAATTTTAATAATGCCGGGTGGTGTAGAATATGATATTGGTGTAAGGTGTAATGAATCGACAAGTTGCCACATGTGCTATTTCAACAATAATTATTTAAACGCAAAATTTCAATATTATTAACATTGCTAACGTATTTACAGAAAATTGTTATTGCGAAGTTACGAAAATACATTTCATGTTTGAAAGTTATTTGAAATGATTTAAAAGTACAGATACAAGTACAACTACTAATCGAATACTTGTTCAATTGGAATGTAATAAATCTTTTTGCAAAAGTAAATTATCAGTGAATAGGCACAAAATTAACTAATTAATTAAATAAATGAATCCTTTGGCTCGAATGAATCTCTTAATTAGTAGACAGTTCATATTTATGATTTGAGTGCGTCAAAAAATCTGTCAATCAACATTTCAGTTCGCTTTCATTCGGTCGATTAATTCATACGATATATTCATTAGTCGAAACGCTGTTTTATTATTCGGTTGCGTATTTTCATCTCTTTATCAATTCAATTGCAAGATGGTAATAACAACCGCGTTGATTTGATTGAATTTTGGCCCGTATTTTCGCGACATTGATTTCAGAAAATTCGTTGTTAACAAGCTTTTATATCAGCCAGTTATTTGTGTTCCTGTTCGATGGAATCGCGATTACACAGTGAACGCGCGCCACCAAATATCGGCACAATGCGCCGCGACGTTTTTCTACTTTTTGCCCATTTTTCAAGAAAGAAGAAACTTTTGCACTTAAATTACTTTGCAATCCGAGTTTATTTTGCAATCATCAATCTCGCGAATCGTGTATTTGATATAGTTGACGTCAAGCCGGCTAGATGGCGTTCCTTATGACCTTACGTGGCATCAAAAAAGCACGAGTTCAACTGTTGGAATGCATTTCGCGCGATAACACATAATGGATGTGAAGTACTTTTCAAACATATCTCCCGCTCCTTCGAGTCGCTATTGAACGTCTATAACCTATAGTTTGCAGACATTACCCCAGCAAGTTGTAAGCCGCGAAAAGTTGTCCGGGTATCGCGTCGCTCCGGAACGACGTATCATTTCTCCTGTTGATTCGAATTGTGCAATTTTTACTGCCTCTAATTACGCCCCGGTAATTTGTAATTGAGAAAAAGTCAAGCGCAAATAGCAGAAGAGCGGAGTTTCTGAGTGGAAATAACATCGACCGCGAATTCAATTTATAACTTTCAATCGACGGAAAAACGGGATACAGTATAAATCGCGAGGACGACTACAGCTACTGTAATAATGTCCTTTAATTTGATTTCTTTTTCTTTTTCGTTTATCGGACTTTTCTTTTCAACGTCTCATTATGGCTTCACGTGATTAATAAGTACTTTTATTTTGTGGTGAAATTTGCTGTCTTCTAACTGTCATTTAGACTTGACCAAAAGGGGTATTTGAAGTAATTTTATTACAAGTGTAAAAGTACTTGGGAGTAAGAAAGAGCATTAGTTAGAAGAATTCGCATTTCCACTTTTCTTTTTTCTCTTTCTCTTTTTCTTTTTTATTCAATGAATTTAGTACATTGTACATTGTGATGTATAATTTAGTACATTTAAGCGTTACATCAAAAAAAGGAAAGAACGCTGTGCGTTAATTTCAAAATGATTTATTTATTTTCTTTTTTTAGTTATACCCATTTTTCTCTGAGTCTATATACCAATTTGGTTATTGCAAAAGTTATTGCAAAAGCAGGAATAAACTAATCTGGTATAAACTCTTCGCAAAAGTAGAATCAATACAAATTCATAACTCGTATTAAAACAAAAAGGTACATTTTTTTGCAAAATGTATACAAAAATAGGCATAGCAATTTACGAGGTATTTATCAAAAAAAATTTTTAAGCGGTCTAAAATTCTGATTATTTAATTTTGTACAACATTTTTCGTAGAATAATCTATCACTGACCAACTATTTTATCCCAAGTACTTTTCGCATCTTGCAGAGTTTCAATTTCGGTTGTGGCGACCGCGCAAGTGTATGAATGGATCTCTTTAATCACGATGTCACCTTTCACGTGTAATCGCGAACGGAACATTTTTCTGAATAATACTATCATAATTGATAATATATAACGCCTTTACGTGCGCGATTTTTTCAAATGAGAAACTCGAGAATCGCATGCTTAACACGTTTTGAACTAAGAATATATTGCTCGAACATGACTGATATTAAGTTGATCATAAATCGATAAAATTGCGAGTATAAGTTGTACTCGTGTACGTGATTTTAGCAATCAATTTATAATGGAAAAATTAAATCACTCGAAAATCGAAAATTTACTTCAACGCGATTGAACGGATTTATTGACAAACGCACGCATAAGCTATCTCCAAAGTAAAAAAAAAAGATAAACCATTTTCTTGAATGCTGAGAAAAATAATATTGATACAGCTTTAATGCAGTATTGTGAGATTGCATTCTAAAATTTACAGTTAAAATTACAATGCATTCTAAAATTACAGTTAAAATTACAGTTAAAATTACAATGTTTTATTTCACTGTTCACAAGAAAATAATTACATAATTCTAGAACGTAACTGTGATTATTTAATCATTCTGGACATATTAAACGTTGAAAACGAGTTACTCAAGCAAATTTGCTTTCTCATCAAATCAGTCTGAAATTTGCTGTAATTATATAATTTTTAAAAGTAATACGTTCTTTGTACAACGTAACTAGTCATTTATTCCATTTTTGTTTTCACGTGCGATATCAATTTTGTCAATAAATCACACTTTGACACGATTAGCTTCCCTCATTTATAACTTTTTTTTTAACACGTTAAACTCTTACGTTAATTCCCTTTCATATTTTCGTTGTTTTTTTAAGTGGCATTAAAGTAGATAAGAAATAAAAGCAATTATGTTGCTAAAAGCAATAAAGCATTTCCGATGGACAACTTTTCCGAGGTGATAAAGACGATATTATATTATAAAGTGTCGTGCTAGCAAAGTAGTTTTCGTACGTTAACGTTAAGGCGATTTCCTAGACTTTTTATTTACAAGAACGTCGTCCGGTACTCCGACTGAGTAAAATATGATTTCATAAAATACAATCACTTTCTGAATACCGACTGCTTATAACATATTTCAATGTAATTTTCTAGCAGCGGTGGGACTCATCTAGAACGCGTTACTTAAAATTTTTTTTTAACTGAAATAAAACTCATAATTCATCATTCGTCCAAATTATTAATTAATAATTATTTAGTAAACGAAATTGTTTTTTTCATGTTTAAGGTGATTTTTCATGTTAGACTTCACTGTGTCTTCCTAAATTACAATTTATGACAACATTTTAAAGGTAAAATGGTTTAGTCAGTTTTCGTCATAATTTTTTAAATAATTGCGGCATGTGAAACTGCCGCCATTTTATTCCATCTCAAAAGGCAGTTTGTGCATTTTAACAATAACAAAATGTTAGAAGTTATAGAACTAGCAACATTCTTCTAAAATGATACAAGTATTAGATTATGTTTATTTTATAACATGATTAAATTTAACAATATTATTTTAAAAGACACTGGTCTAGTAATAAAAGTAATTTTAATGAAAGCGAAAAATAGTAGGAATCACGTTACACCTTGAAATTCGGTGGTATTCATACACTGAGAAAAATGTTCTCAAAATTCGCATTGAATTAAAAGGATTCTTTTTGTATCAAAAGAATTCATTCTCAAGTAAAAGGAGTCCTTTTGTATCAAAATGGCGAACGTTCATTTAAAAGGATATTTTTCTGACTGCACGGTAAAATTGGCCCGCTGTAATGAGAACAAGGCTGTTTTTTTTTTTTTTTTTTCAAATTGAAAGACGTCTTGGCAATTACCTGATAGCCGATATCCTGGCTGACGAGGCAGGATTTGTCATCCACTACTCGCTTCTCCCATTGCGGATCTTTCCATCCTAGTAATGGCGCGATGCAAACGAGAAAAGACACCAGCCAGACGATGATGATCATTACCACTATTCTGTGTTTTGTTCGGTGATGAATGTAATCTATTTTCGTGACAGCCCAATACCTACGGTGGAATGGAATTAACTTTTTATTTCAAGCTACCATTTGGTCATGAATTTCTTACGGATCGTGATTAAGTTTACAAACTGAATTATTACACTTTGAAAACAAGTGTTATACGACTTTTGTCCATGATTTTAAAACATTTTTTTTTATATTTTTCAATGTGAAGGAAGTTTCAAACTTTTTTTTATGAACGATTTTGAGCGTAGAAAAATTTTGAGTGAAATTTGTAATCACTTTGTCTATAATTAGCCGAAAAACTTGGAAAAATAGTACAATAATAATTACTTTTTTCTTTAGTTGACATTTTTCTGTAATTTTTGTACAATAATTGTACAAAAAAATGAAGAAAATGGTACTTCGTATAATTTGTTGATAAAAAAACGTTTGGAAATTTAATCAAAATTTTTATTGATATATTAGTAGTTAATTTTTTAATGAATTATAATAGGTTAAAAGTTAATTTTGCATAAACATTTTTAAAGTTGAAAATACCGGCTTTCGAATTAAAAGTGAAATTAGCTTCAACGTCCTCGACTCATAGAGGACGGTGATTCACGCAAGAACACGTGCAAATTTTTCAATCAATACGCTTCGTCATACGATTCGAGTACAACTTAAACGGTTACAATAATAATCGTGAGAGTGACGTTACTCGGTCGTGTTCTTTAGGTACTTGGTTCGGTTGACGAACAATGAAATCGCTGACGCTCATTACTACTCCTCTTTACTGCACTTCTTCGGTGAATGTGTTACCCTACTACTCGTTTAGTTCATTGCTTTGTGTTACGAATATTGACGTCAAATTGCATTCGTTTTCGTGAAACAAAGCTCGCTGGATCGCGACTCTTTGTCTTGTTTCGAACGCGTTTTGCAATTTCTATTTCGTATCGTCAAATCGAAACGTTTGATACGCTTCTGAAATTGTATAGATTAACATTCTAAGACGATTGAAATAAAAAATTGACTAATTAATTAAGTTCGAAATTTCACGCGAAAAGTGTAAATTTACATAGGTTGCGATTATCTCATTAACAAATTTGAATAAAATCGTTACACAACTTGCGAAATTCTGCGAAACACACACTGAGAAAAAGACGTTTCAAGTATTCCAACATTTTTTATTAAAAGTGTTGTAAGTCAGCATTATCTGGATATTCAAAACTTATTTTTTAAAAGTTCCTACAATTTGTGTTAACAGTTTTCATAATAGGTTGTTAACTTTTTAATATAATGTAGTAAATTTCAAAAAGTATGTATCAAATATTTGAATAATGTTGGCACACAACACTTTTAACATGAAACGTTGTAATTTTTAAAACGACTTTTCTCTCCATGCACCGTGAAAATTTTTTTATAATCGTATATTTTACTCTATTTTACATTTTTATTTTATCGTACAATGTAGATTGTAAAATTTCCAGCATGCTTATTGGTCGAAATAAAGCAATCTAGCAATGTCATTGGCTGAAGTTAGTTACGATATGATATTGCAAACAGTTTACTATATGAAAATGTGCACGTTACAATATATCTTGTAGTGGTAACAATATGGTTTTCTCAGTATAACTCTTGTATGATAATTTTTGCTAAAAATGAAAAAAAAAACTTTTGCTTTGCACAATTTTGTTCAACTTTAAATTCGTTGATTTAAAATAGGTTGGAAATTTTACGGACATTTAAAATTTGTGTAATTTCACACAACGCGTTTACAGTGTACGTTTTCAATCGTCGCTCGTAAATTACCCCATTGTTTACATAATTTAACATTCGTCGTATTTCCGGCGACTCAGCTGTAAGCTGCTGTGGGTGAGGGGGGTGCGTGGAAGGGGAGGGTGAAGGCGGTAATCAAGAGCGTCGTTAATAATCGGAATATTAATTTCACGGGCGTTATCGTCAGGGCATTTACACCTGTCGTGAAATAGTTGGTTGAAATCAATTGCACGGCCGATACCGTTTCAGGCGGGAGCGGCCTGGCTTAAGTGGAACGAGTCAACGTTCGTGACGGCGTGCGTCGATTTGAGCCGAGATTAGGATATCGGGGCATTACCGCGATGACACGAAGCGTGATTATGGCTTTTTAATTAACGTAATAACAAAAGTACCGGCTATCTCAACGGCGCCTGCTCGATCTTAAGCGTTTCTCGTCGTATATTTTTATTTTTTCACGCTCTCAAGATTTTATCTCAAGATCGAGATGAACGATTTTTCTTTTGCCAATTATTAATGTTGAATTCTTTATTAGAAAACGTGTATATTTGTCAACTGATTAATTAACAAATTGAACTAATAATGGCCGTTTTCAACTAACGCAATCTAAAAAAACTGAACAGAATGATTCGGATAACTTTACATTGACTAATTATTTTATATTGATTCAATAGCATTTTTTCCTTCCGTATATTTTTCTTCGACATTCTTATTTTTACCCAATACGTATTTCTGAAGAACTGACATTGTTTTTCTTTTTTTCCTTTTGAAAAATATACAAGAAAATCAATTAATTATATAATTTACTTGCAAGCAAAGTCTTTTGAAAGACGAATATACGCGCAGAAGGTGAGCATCTGACGATGAAAAAAAAGTGCTTTTGAGTCCACGTCGCAGGCTGCATAATTGATACGCATTCGCGCGAAAACAATTATAAGATAGCACAAAAATCGCATTTGTTTTGTGTCACGTCCAGCGGACAATTTTGCCTGCACTTTGTCGCTTTAACCGAATTATTTCGTTGGCCGTGACAATTTAATTACATGACGCAAACTATAGCCGAACTGCGCATTAACGAATTATGCAATATTAATAACTAGCCAATACGTTTTTCCGACAAATGCTTTCCGGTGCCTGCTGTTAATTGGGAACAGTCGTCATTTACACAGACTTTATTTCGTCAACGCGAAAGCCGTTGATCGTTCACCGTTTCCGGGTATTAATTTTAAATCATTGAAATCAAGCGAATTAAACTTATAACGAGGAAATGTTTTACGACATTTCCTATTAGTTTGACGACAGAATAACGAGTATGTAAAAGGGATTACATTTTTTTCTCGATTTTACGTTTGGGCAATCAGATGTCATGAAAAGTTGTTCGTAATGGTAATGTATGTTTTGTTATATAAAAATTATTGTTCTTTTTCGCTAGTTGTCAAAATCAATACCGATTAAAATTGCAAGCTGAATTATTGAATAACTCAAATATTAAATAAAAGGGCACAACTCTATTTTTTATTGATTTTGAATTTTTGTAATTTCCAGTTACTATATAAATAGATTTATTCATTTTTAATGTAAAAAAAAAGGATTTAATTCTGTACAGTTTTTAATCTGGAAATAAAAAGACTCATTTTTTTAAAAAGGCATAAATCCAAAGAAAATAAAATAATTGTATTTACAATCTTGTTAGATTCTTAAATTATTTTATATGTATTTTGTTGTAATAAATCGATAAAATAATTCTATCAATAGATCCAATCAACATCTAATGAGTTCTATTATCTTTTAACTAAAAATGTTCAATTCTTTTAAGAGGCCACATAATTTATGATAATTACTAATAAACAATAGATTTAAAATATGTTACTTTTGCTTATCAATAATTATAAATGACTTTTCGTTGAATTTAAATAAATTTAATGGAAGACAAAGACTCTTATGTAATGTACATTGAACAGTTTTTTCCACTTTTCTTGAAATGACTTTTTATGGATTTGTACCCTTTAAAAAATCGATTAAATTACTTTTTATTTAAATTTTTAAGTGCAAATAAAGTTTGCAGTGTTATAAAAATCTCGTTCTGAAAGCATAAAAAATTATGAATTGTATAAACGTTTTAAAAGATGCAATATTTTTTTAATTATAAATAAAATGAAACTGTACCCTAATTAAGTCTCAAATTATGTAATGAATACCTTGAAATTTCGTCCAAGTGCGTTTAAAGGATAAACTCGAAACATTAGGCATTATAAAGCGGTTTCGCAAACTCGCAAATTTTCAAAACGACTGTTTTTATTTTAATTTTTATCATAACTGCGTCACAATTATAATTAATGTTTCGCGGTATAATTAAGATTCATTGAAAGAAAAAAAAATTAGTAACGTTCTTGTGACGGCAGTTACATTGCAGTTACCATACGTTGCTACTTTGTGAACGTCATTCTTTTTTGCGTAAAGTCGACTGACAAAACGGGTACTTTTTTCACTGAAATTCATTTCCGTGTTTGACCGCATTATGATAAGGTACGGTTAAAATTAATAAATCAGATCATTCGCGGATTGGATACTTTATTACGAAATAATAATCGACTTTGTTGATAAAAATGGGATGTTATGGCAGATTTATTCGAAAGTAGGATAGTTACTTTTTCGCCGCTTAAAATGGCAGTCGTAAAAATCCAAACGACAGAACGTGCTCGATATATTACTTTTAAAGGCTGTTCGTAAAGGCGAATTAAAACGATTTCTCAAAGAAAGATTTCTTACCTACATTAATTGTAATGTTCAATGGAAAAGTTTCTCGCGGAAATGCCTTTTTCCAATTGGCTTTCCTTTTTATGTCACCTTCTGCGAATTCGCGCTCGAAGCAAGGAAAGGCATTCTTTGACTGATACGCAATCGGAATTTCATTTTTCAGACCAAATAATTTATGCATTTCCGATACGAATACACAGCGGAATCGAATAAGTTTTATGTCCCTCAAAATGTCATTTTCAATTTCGTAATATATTGTTCACAGTCGAAATCTGTAAAACGAAACTACGTAATGACATATAGTGTAGAATTCTCAAATGATACAAATGTATTCGTGTCTTTTGCAAGAATGTACACTGAAAAAAAATGTAACGAAATTTTCTTTTTCTTGAAAACATTCGATTTAAATGGAACGATTTCATTTTCGATCGAAAAGATTCTATTTGAATAAACCGATTTTACTTGTGGTTGAAAAATACATTTGTGGTTTGCCAAATTTAATTCATTTGTTATTCTTGCAATATAAAAATAACAATGTTTTTAAACTACAATTTTGGCTAAATAATAAGACTTTGTCTTCGATTAAGGTATTCCGTTATACGGCAGATAAAAATTTGTGCGAATGCATTTCTGATGATTCCGTACGAATGCAGAGACTGCTACTAAATTGGAGCGTTTTATTTTTTCGAGGAAAATAACTTCGTTAGGGCATATGGTTGTAAAATCCGACGGGACACGCGAGAAAAATATTCGACAACGTGTAAAAGTCACTTCAAATATTTTTATGAATAATTTGAGCCTTTTGTTAGTGAAATAATCCAATTTTTCGACACTTTCCCAACCTTCTTGTCGTTGAGCGATGTAAATTCAGTTTTCGATCGTGGCCGCGAACTCAATTGAAAAGTGTTTTGCGACTTGTTCTAATGATGTAAAAACGACGTATTAGTTTTTATGTTTTGTTTTATGAAGGTCGGAAAATTTGAATAAATATTAAGTTCAATTATTACAACAAATCCAATAATCGATATTTCTTATTAAATTTACACTTCAAAATTTTACTCAGCGATAATTTAAATTTCGTTGAAATTTGAATTGGAAAATGAAACAAATGAAACAAATTACGGAAAATAAAATCAAATTCAAACAAAAATTAGTAAAAAAATGTATTTCTTTTTTTTTTTTTAATTTAAATAAAATTTGAAAGAAAACGTTGGAAATTTCATACACGTTTTTTTTTCCGATATTCTTTATTATGCAATTCTAACTATCGCATACTGATTTAATTGCAATAAATGGGCCAACTAATACTCACGTTACTACTAAAACAGATTAATCGTGCCATAAACCTAGTAAAATGCGTGCGCATGCCTCTACATCTTATGTTATTTAATGAAATTTATGCATACCGTCATAAATAGTCAGATTTTGTCAAAGCTCATTAATTCGTTCCGAAAATACAGCTGCGAGTAATTTGAGTCGTATAATACTCGAAAGAGCGCGTCTTTGAATAATTACTTAGATTCGACTTGAAAAAGTTACGACATGGCTTGTGTTTCGCTTATTAATTGCGCTTATTTATTGCAAGTAAATTGTTGTGTGTTTCAAGTCTTATAAGTTAGCTCACAAAAATAAAAAGAAAATTATTCTTTTATTATTACAAATTTATACCAATAATTTATTTCTACATTCACAAATTAACTGCTACTAATAACAGCGTGAAAAATCGGATGATCGCTGGCTTGAAGCTCACGTTAATGACAAAAAAGAAAAAAAACATACACAAAGAACTGCGAGTTGTAATTATATGATATGGTCAACCTAGTCAGTGCCTTTATTTAATTATGATTATTTGAACAAACTGTTCATTCGTATCACACGGGAGAGGTGTTTATAAGTTTATCACTACTAATAAAATTGATGGCCCCATGAAGTTAGCTTCGGAAGCTAATTTATGTGCAAAGCTTTTATTTTCTGATGGATCGATAAATCAGCAAAATGGTACACTAAGAAAAAAGAAAATATTGTAAAATGTCGAGATAGTAAGAAAGAGTTGGTACAGTCTTACCATCTCAAACAACATTCTGTTTCACCATGGCGCCACCTACAACTCAGGTGGGGGTCAAGACGAAATGGTGCAACCTAGATAATATAATCAAAATCACTTATTTCTTACCATCTGAAGTTGGTGCTTTCTTTTTTCTCAGTGTAAGATTAAACGTTACGTTAGATCCGTTTTGATTATAACAGCAACATTAAAAAGCACACTTGGAAGTTATTTGCGAATATTAAAATCTCAGCGTATAATTACATATAATATATAATAATATAATAATTCGGATCAGAAAGTTGAGTTTCTTTTCCAATTGTGTGACCATTTAGCGTTTTGCAACACGCTTTTAACATATGCTCGTTGTTTATCTTATCTGAAACCTTTTGTCACGTTGTCAAACAGTGTGTACCACGATACAAACTTTGACCAAAGTACGAAACGCGAAACTGATGTTTTAGTTGTTGAACATTAGAATTGGCAATTGTAACCTATGTTAACTTCTTGTTTTCGGATTACATCAAATTTTTTAATTATATCAATTCTTCAATTAATTATATTATTTACATGGCAAAGAAGTGATTGAAAATAAGACATGTTTAAAAATCGCTCCTAAATGTGTTTTATTTTGAAACATTTTTTTGCAGTGTGAGTAAATAACTTTTATGTTGGTAGTTCGAAGTGTTGCCAACTTAAAACTCATTTTTGCCATGTTAAGTAATGTACTATCGTTTATCTTTGTATATTTTCGTTCATATCGACCGTATTAAAGAAACAATGAAAAAATGGATTTTGAAACATCAATGCTCGAATCGTATAATACTTTTTAAAGTGTATAATTGTTATAAGTGTACAAAGTTTTAGACCTCTGAGTCAGTTTGATCATATAGCTGCAATTTCACTATACGGTCGTTTTAATCTTTCTGTTTGTTCAACTAATTACCCTTATCTCCGAATAATGTATCACCGCTGTCTTGAGTCCATCGTAACTCCAGAGCATCCTCGCTTAAGAATCATGCCAAGTTCCTTGATTTCTATTTTGTTTAATCTATTTTCCTTTATCTTCGAGTTTCCAATTGCAAAAATACGAAAAAGTATACTACAACAACAAGGGTTTCATGATAAGACACATTTTTTGTTTAAGACACCGAAAATGTCTTAGTTCTTCACAATTTAAAACACTTTTGTTGTTTGAGGCGCTGAAAACATCTCAAAATGGGACACCTTATTTTTACAGTGTAGTAACCGAAATGTAAAAACAGAGGAACTCTTTTATAATGACGAAAACCAACAATGACAGAATTTGTCTTTCAGTAACTTTAAAAAAGAAACCAAATAAACTTACACTTTTGTTGTAAAAATAAGGATAACTTGAGATCATTTTCCAAATTGTGTAAAAGTGTCAACAGAAATTGTAATTTTATAACGAACATGTAAAAAGTGATATAAAATTGATAACTTTACAACCACTTGGTAAAAAATTGCACTCGTGAAATTACTTAACTTATTGTTGTCGCGAATACTTTTTTTGCACAGTTAGTTGTGGAAGTTTCGCACAATTAACAGTGTGAAAATCATGTCATTTTACACGAATCTCCATCAGTGCAAAATATTTATCTTATATCCTAGCACGGGCCTCGCAATGAATATTAATCATAGTCTGATTTGATATCACGGTTTGCCGGTGGGTGGCGCACTTCACCTCACCCCGAAATTCCCATCCGAGACAATTGGAAACCGTCGCGTTTTACGTCCTTGATTTCCCTTTTTAATTCACCCGACGCTCCTCTCAGCCAAGCGAACATTAACACCTCGGGATATTGATTGGCGGCGAGCAAAACACTTTGATGTGCAATATACTTTCAATTCGAATTGCGTGACTAGGCTCGCAAGCGAAAATACGCATTCGTACTTATAGGTTGTTACTTTGCAGCTTCTGCCAAGCGAGGCGTGAAATTCGATCTTAAAAGTGAGCGTAAGCTGTGTCAGCTCGAATCCCGGATTACCCATTCAGACTTTTCGGATGGGGGGTGGAGGGGGGGTCAGTGATCGATGTACCATATGTTGTGTCAGTAAATAAGCTCAGTGTTCTGTCCGTCAACCAACTCCGGTTCTCGCCCCCGCATGCAGTGTCTTCTGCTTGCGTTTTCCCTGAGTTGGTTGTATATGGCGGCCGCTGCTTCGATAGTCCCTCGACGAGGGGTG